>ML325004.1:0-60135 GCA_005239505.1 Nicotiana paniculata | reverse complement strand
AATCTTAGTGCGTTCTAATAGACTAATTCCATAGGAATATAGGCGTTAATCTATTGAGAATAGTTGAGGAGTGCTTCGGGAGAAGGCTATGAGATTATTTATCGATTAAATAGCAACCATGAGTGAACTATATGAAAGGAAAAGTTAATTAGAATGCAATATGAGTGGTGAATAGACCATAACCCTGGAATATTTGTCTCTACTGAATACATCACAATAGTTCTTGTCACTTGATAATTAGTTATTTCATAGAATTTTAGTATAAAATAGTACATCATTGATTTTATATTGGCTTGGTTAAATAACGATTAGAGTGATTTAGCTAGTAGTTTACACAAGTCTCTGTGGGTACGATATCTGGACTTAAAATCCTATATTACTTGTCGACCACGTACACTTGCGTGTGCATTGGGAAATCAACCAACACAACCCAGCTTTACTGTTTTTATTTTTATTTTTAATTTTTTTATTATTGTATCAATCTTGTGGCGTTGTTTTTGATTTCTCTAGGAACATGGGAAGCAAGGCCGTTGGAAGAAAGCAAAAGAAAGAGAGATGGTTAGAAGTAAGTGTGGGGTGCCCGTACAAAGAACCAAGTCTGAGTACTCCATGAGTTGCTAATGCTTCGGCCGTTGGCATACCAAGGAATTTCTTTTACCCTCTTGTAATTATGGGCAAACATTGGGGACAATGCACAATTTTAAGTGCGGAGTGAAGAGACTGTTTGAGTGATTTTCTATTCTATTTTGGTTGTGTTATTTTATGTGTGTTGAAAAAAAATAAAAATTACAAAAAAAATATTTAGGTAGAAATAACCCTTCTTGGTGTTTCTTATTGCCACGGTTCTTTTCCAACGGATGACTCTTTAAATAGGGTAGTACTTTTTTCTCGTAGGTAGAATTTTTTAAAAAGTTTGGACTTTTCCGATGATGGACTTCTTAGATAGTTTTCTTGAGAGTTTAAAGTCCAAAGAAAAATAAATAAAAAAAAGAAAGATTTTCGTTTTTTTACTTTTTGAAATGATAATGGAATGGGGAGAACTTGAGTATCTATGCTTTTTGACATATTTTATATCGGATCTTAGAGGTGGAGCATTTGAACTGAGTACTTTCTTCATGATCTTTGTAATTTTATGCTTTGAAAGTATGTGTGGATTTTTTTTGACACCGAGACTCATCTTTTGACTCTTGTGATTAATTCCTGTGTGTTTAAATTTATGATAACTGTGCTAGTTGCTTTTGTCACACCCCTTTTAGAATAAATTCGGGACAAATGGAGGGAGATGATCAATTGTAAATCGATCCATGCCCCCCATTTATCCAAAATTCATCCTAAAAAAAACATGTCTCACACGGGGGGATTCTTGTGTCAGAGTTTGTTAGGGTTAAGATGACGTGAGAGGAGGAGAGAGGGGAGGACCACATGGTGACTCGTGTAGGCAGACTCAACCGGTTTGGTGAGTTTCCGGTGAGTCCAGCGGTAGAGTTGTGGCAGCAGTGTTGTGAGATATGGGGTGAGGCAGCTGGAAAACGGGGAAGGGATTTAGGGTTAGGTTTTGGAAAATATTAAGGTTTTATATGGTTGTGGGGAAGGATATGGGCTGTTAGATCTAAAAGAATGAACGACTCAGATTAAAAATGGAGATGGGGCGGGTCAGGAGTGGATCTGGCGGGTCGTGGGTTAGAGGGGTTGGGCTGAAATTTGGCTGGGCTAATCCGAAATTGGGCTGCCATGGTCCAATTCAAGTCTTAACCAGAAAACTAATCGAAAATCCTTTCTTCTTTGATTAAAAATTAGAATACTATAAAAATACTAATCAATTTATATAAAATAAAGTATTAAATTAAAGAAAATTGTACTATAAAATTCAATGTGAAAATATTTTTGGCATTTTCAAGAATAAGAGTAGATAAACATAAGTTAAAATCCTAATACTTGTACTACAATTATCAATACGCTTCGTCATTTCTCATAATGGTTTGGCATGAGGATTAATATGAACAAATCAAAAAAATTCTTCTCCAATAACTATTCCCAGCACCGTAGGATTATAATACTCCAATCCTTCAACATGTTAGACGGCAAGCCCTTTGGGAAATATCTAGATTTTCGCATATTCCTCAAGAGGCCTGAAAAAAGATATTTTCATATTCTCTTGGATAACTTTAAACTTCTCTTAGCCGAATGAAAAATCAAGTTTCTCACACTGGCAGACCCTACCAATCTCATTAAAAGTACCTTAAACGTCTGCCAAACCACATCATGCAATACATCAAGCTATGTCCTTATATCATTAAGCATCTTAAATGCTACCATCGAAATTTTCTTTGGGGTACTACTGACCACAAAAAATGATTATATCTTATTAAATGGGATGTTGTCACTACCCCCAAACCACAAGGGGGTTTGGGTATACAGAAATTATCCATAAAAAATAACGCATTACACGCAACACTTGCGTGTCGTTTATTTCACTCTCCCATTATTTTCTGGGCCTCTACCCTCATCTGTAAGTCTTGTAAATCCTGAACCAGACGACCAGACCATTCCTCCTTCATATGGCATAACATCATTCAAGGTTGGTCTGTTTGTCCAGGGTGTCTTTTGGAAAATATATAATGGCAATTTTTTGAACTTTTGGCATAACTCATGGATTATACCAAATACGCCATTCAGATCCCTTATTTGTGGGCTCCTCACTCATCTAGAAGGTACCCTCTCTGTTGCCAACTTCATCAGCAACAAAGACTGGGACCTGTCCTCCCTATCCTTTGATGTTCCTACTCATATCACTAATCAAATATGTAGCATTTACATACCTTAAAATCATGTCACCATCGATAAACTATCCTAGGCCCTTACTCCCAACTACCTTTTCACTGGTAACTCCTCCTATCATGCACTCTTACAACAAGATAAACCCGTTTCTTTCAATTGGATATGAAAATTACACATTCCTCCCATGATAGCACATTTCTTATGGTTATTCAATCATGAACGTCTACCCACAAAAGCTTATCTGTATAAGCTTAGCATCACGCCTGATAACTTATGTCATATCTGCCACCAGGAAGAGACTCTCCAGCATATATTCCTGCAATGTGCTAATGCCACAACCCTATGGTCAAATATTAATATTTTACAAGAATTAGCACGAATTTTTCGTCACCACACATCATGGAAACAATGGCTCTATGCCATAACTCACCTTCGTTCTATGCCATTACCACACTCCCTACCCCTTCTACTTTTCTGCCTGTTTGTGGCATTTATGGTTAACTCGCAATTCCAACTCTTTTCACAATCTCAACCATCTCCTAAATTTTCAAACCATCATCAGTCGAGCATTGGAATTTCCCACACCTAGACATACACCCAAAATTCCGAGGTATGTAAAATGGCAACCACCTGCACTTGGAATCTTTCAGTTACACACAGACGGGGCTTCGACCAACACCTCAAAAGGCTATGGTGGCATTTTTTGAAACTTTGATGGAACATAGCTACTAGGATTCGCTGGCCTCTCCTACTCAGGATCAAGAAATGACATGGAATTATTAGCCCTACTGCGCGGCTTGCAATTGGCTCTGCAATACAAATTTCAGCCTTTGAAAATTAAATGGATGCCAAGGTAGTCCTTACTTTTATTTATAACAACCACACTCATTTATCTCCCCTTCTTACTGATTGCAGGTACTTGCTCAGCGTGCTACATGATCCTCCTATCACACATATTTACAGAGATCAAAACATGGTCGCTGACCAGCTAGCAAAATATGGAGCCACCTTAGTGGATACTACAATGTTGCTTTTGCCTTCACCAACGTCTGTTGCACTTAATGCATATCAAGCAGACCTTGATGGAGTAACTACTAAACATTTTGTGAAGTCTTGTTTTTTTTTTATTATACTACACACTCCTCACCTGTAAATCCACCACAAGCATTGACAATTGTTTGCCTTTTTGTAGACACCCCTAGCCAGGATCTACATAGAGACCCCCCTTTAGTTTTATGTAGGAACTATGTCACTTTAGCTAGTAGTAAGTCTACTACAAATGTCTCCTTGTAATAGTTCTATTATCTAATATAAGTTTTATCTTTCCTGACCAAAAAAAAAATCCTAATAAGAATTAACGAAACTATTTTTGTATTTTTTAGATTACTCTTAAGAATAGTATACGAAAATAAGCTAAAATCACAGCAAATATTAATAATATTCATACAAAAATACTAATAACCTAGATTAAATACAAATATGTAATAAGGTGAAAAAATATAATAAAAGTAAAATTATTTTTGTTTTTTCAAAACTTAATATAAGAGGAGAGAGAATATGACAATCCTGGTAAAATCAAGATAACGCTACTATAAAAATACTAATGAGCTTAATAAAAATGAAAATTTATTATAAGATAATTTTTTGTATGTGTTTTTAAATTGTAATTTGAAGTGAAAATTGACTAAAACTCCATAAAAATTAAAGTTAAGTTAAATGCATATTCTAAACACTAAAATAGCTCAAAAACATGACAGGTCAAAAATTGCGTGCTAACAGATGCCCTTCTTTGCTTGAAAACACAAAGTGTTTTTTAGCAAAGAATTAAGTAAGCAACGTAATTAATTTTTGACCCGACAATTATTCAAAAGAAAACAAAGATGGCTAAAAATAGTGTGATCGAGCCTTGGTATCTGAGCTGCCTACATATCCTTAGCTATAAAGGGATCAGGCCATGTGTAGTTCAGAAGTAGGAAGAGTGATAGAATATACCGAGGTAGAGAGTCAACTAAAATGCTGTCGAGGTTCCGGTCCGCGGTTCCTGTCATTACATCAAAACATGAAAAATCAAATCAAATTAAAATTGAATGAAAAACTACAAAATCCTATCTACTGTCTGTCTTGAATCTTCTACAGTCTTGTTGTGCATCTCTAACTGTTGACTCGCATTTTTGAGGCGAGCTTCTGCTACTTCTAACTTGAATTGACCCTATTCTTCAGGCGGGCTCCTGCTGTTGATTTGAATTTGAATTTAACTCTAAAATGAATTTCCTTGTTCTCCAGGTGAGCACCTCCTGCTGACTTGAAACTTGAAATAGCTCTGAAATGAATTCCCTCGCTCTCCAGTTGGACGCCTGCTACTGGCCTGAAACTTGAAATAACTCTGAAATGAATTCTTGAAAGAATTCCCTCGTTCTTCAAATGGACGCTTGCTACTAACTTAAAACTTGAAATAACTCTGAAATGAATTCTCTCGTTCTCCAAATGGGAGCCTGCTACTGACTTGAAACTTGAGATTACTCTGAAATGAATACTTGAAATGAATTCCCTCGTTCTCCGGGTGGACGCCTGCTACTGACTTGGAACTTGAAATAACCCTGAAATGAATACTTGAAATGGGTTCCCTCATTCTCCAGGTGGGAGCCTGCAACTAACTTGACCTTTGAAATAATCCTAAAATTGATTCCCTCGTTCTCCAGGTGGACGCCTACTACTGACTTGAACTCTGAAATGAATTTTGAAATGACTTCCCTCGTTCTCCAGGTGGATGTCTGCTACTGACTTGAAACTTGAAATAACTTTGAAAAGAATTCTAGAAATGAATTCCCTCGTTCTCCAGGTGGACGCCTGCTACTGACTTGAAGCAAATCTCGAAATATTAACCCTCGTTCTCCAGGTGGGTGCCTGCAAACGTGGCAAAACAGACAAAATAAAGAAAATTTCGCCCCAGTTTGTACTAGGAACATTTGTGAGTGTTAGTTGAATCCCATTTTCCAGGAGGGTCCTGAACATTAGAATTAAATCTCATAATTCAGGAGGGTCCTAAAAACTTGAAAACTACATCCCATTATTAATGAGGGTCCTAAAAACTTAAAATTAAATCCCATTATCCAGGAGGGTCCTGAAAACATAAAACTAAATCCCATTATCCAGGAGGGTCCTGAAAACTTACTCATTATCCAGGAGGGTCCTGAAAACTTAAAACTAAATCCCATTATCCAGGAGGGTCCTGAAAACCTAAAATGAAATTACCTGAACTATGCTTTCCTCATGGAGGATTCCTGTAGAATGAACAAAAAATCTCTTTCCCTTGAACTATGCTTTCCTCGGAGGATCCACGCGATCGACCAAATTTTCCTGCCCCTGTTTCAATCAAAGGAAATTTTGTGAGTTTGAAATTATGGTGGTTAGTTGTGGCATCATTGCTAAAGGTGTCCGCTTCTGCCACTGCCACGCTTCATTCTGATTAGCTACTTCGGGCTAGAAATGAATTATTTAACCTCCTGGTCAAACCTTCACCACAAAAACCTTTGAATGACCCGAATCCCTTACATTCACTTGTTGCATTGTATTTTCACTCTGACAATTGTTGAGCCTTTGCATTTTCTCAAAATTCAAGAATCACTTGATCATCTGAACTTCAGTTATCATCACATTGCTCCTTCTGAATTATGTCACTCGCGATGTGCTTGGCCTAACTTTTCCTTGTGCAATCAAGAAGCCGGTAGTAGAATTTGAAGTCCTTTCTTAACTTGAAAGTGACTCAGAAAAATAGAACCAAAAGAACAAAGTAAAGTGATTTGGCAAAAGGAACAAAAGGAAAATTTAGACCAAACATGACTAATTGAAGAAGAGTGGGAAAGAGACTTATCTGAGTGAAGCAACTGGCTCCAATGATCATGACATGCATTTCGGATTGATCAGCCTAATCCGTCCAACCAATCACATTTTCAGTTCATGTCATGTCTTCATACTTCAAAAACCGGGCTTTCAATGATCTAATTTCTCAGTAAAGTCACGAACCTCATTCGACTTGTAGTGTCCCAAAGGGTTCTCACCAACAAGCCTCTCTCATTTGTTCATCTCTCAACTCACTGTCGCCTTACGGTGCCCGCGAGGGTTTTTACTAATAAGACTCTCATTTTAAATTTTTCCTCAGCTCACCATCGCCTTACGGTGCCCGTGAGGGTTTTCACCAATAAGAATCTCGTTTTATTCATTTTTCCTTGTGCCCATGAACAAAGTGTTACCCATGATGTAAATCATACCTCTATCTCACTTGACTTGGCATCCTCAAAGATTGATCAGAAGGTCTTTCTTTGGGTCGTAGTGTAGGCTTTTGGACATGCTTAGAAAGAAAGGGTATCATGAAGGCTCAAGAGAATTTAAGATGAAAGAGTTCAAAATTACAACTTTTGGAATCAGATTTTTTGCAAAACTAAAACTTCCGCCCCAATTTCTTTGAGTCTGGGAAATTTTAGATTTTTATTTTGATGGGACCGAACATCAAAGTAAGGCTGCCTACGTATCTTTAAAAGGAATCAGGTCAAACGTAGTTCCAACTACAATTCGTTTTGTCTTTTGTTGCCTCTTTTTTTTCTTTTTCTTTTCTATTTTTTTCCTTTTTTTCTTCTCTCTTCTATTTTCTAAATTTACTTCTGATTCCAAAAGAGGAGTATGAAAGAAAATAAATAAGGCTCAAAAGGGGTAACAAAGGATAAAAGTGTTTGGGTAGCAGAATAAAATGCCTTCGTCATTCCAAATTTGAACATGCTAACTACACAAAATCAATTGAGGATAAACAAAGAAATCATACATAATATCTCTTGACTGCATCATAATTGATAGCTATATCCACATATTTCCTTCTATGTTTGTTAAATACAAAGCACCATTGGGCAACACTATTGTCACGATGAACGACCTTTGCCAATTTGGGTCGAACTTCCTTTAGCTTTAGCCTGATGCGGAAGGATGCGCTTCAATACCAGCTGACCCATTTCTAATTTCAGGGACGTACCTTCTTGTTGTATGCTCTTGCCATTCTATTCTGATACAATTGACCATGACACACCGCTGCCAATATTTTCTCATCAATCAAACTCAGCTGCTCTAGCGGGGTTTTGACCCACTCATCATCATCAATTTCAGCTTCCGCAACGATCCGAAGGGATGGAATCTCAACTTCTGCAGGTATAACTGCCTCAGTTCCATATACCAACAAATAAGGAGTTGCACCTACTGAAGTGTGAACAGTAGTGCGATAAACCAGTAAAGCAAAAGGCAATTTTTCATACCATTGCAAAGAACCTTGCACCATCTTACGAAGTATATTTTAATGTTCTTGTTATCATCCTCAACAACTCCATTTGCCTTGGGACGATACGGAGTGGAGTTTCGATGCATAATCTTGAACTGTTGGCATACCTCTTTCATCAAATGAATATCGAGATTAGCAATATTGTCTGTGATGATTAACTTAGGAATTCCGAACCGGCAAATGATATTTTAATGAAAAAAATCTACCATTACCTTGTTGGTCACAGAACTGAAAGTTACAGCTTCGACCCACTTGGTAAAGTAATCGATGGCCACCAGAATAAACCTATGTCTGTTCGATACTGTTGGGTCAATTGGTCCGATGACATCCATTCCCCAAGCAACAAAGGGCCAAGGTGCAGACATTGTGTGAAACTCAGATGGCGGGGAATGAATCAAATCACCATGCACCTGGAATTGATGGCACTTGCGAACAAAGCTGATGCAATCTCTTTCCATGGTGAGCCAATTATAACCTACTCAGAGTATCTTCTTTGCCAAGACATAGTCATTCATATGTCGCCTACAAACTCCGGAGTGCACTTCAACCATGATAGTTGAAGCTTCTTTATCATCTATGCACCTCAGTAGTCCTAGGTATGGAGTCCTTTTGTACAAGATTCCTCCACTTAAGAAAACTCCACTAGCCAGACGTCAAATGGTTCTCTTTTGATCACTTGTGGCATGTACCAGAGATACCCCTGACTTGATGTATTACTTAATATCATGGAACCAAGGTTCACCATCAAGAGTTACTCTTCAACCATATTACAATAAGCATGTTGATCATGAACTTGGACATAAGTCTTTTCTGGATGGTGTAACATCGACGCTAAAGTAGACAAGGCATCGATAATCTCATTATGAATCTTGTTGATATGCCTGAATTCTGCCTACCCGAATCGTTGAAAAAGATCATGCAGACACTGTCGATACGGTATGAGCTTCAGGTCCCGAGTTTCCCATTCTCCTTAAATCTGGTGAACCAACAAATCTAAATCTCCCAGAACCAGTATTTCCTGGACTCCTATGTCTACAACTAACCTTAAACCCAAAATACATGCTTCGTACTCAACAATGTTGTTGGTGCAATAAAATCGAAGCTGGGTTGTTACAGGGTAGTGTTGCCCTATTTCAGAAATGAGTGCAACCCCTATTCCGACACCTTTCATGTTAGCAGCTCCTTCAAATAAGAGTTTCCAACCTGGATTCTCATTAAGATCAACCTAATCAACATACATCAGTTCTTCATCGGGAAAATAAGTATCCAATGGCTCACGTTCTTCATCCATCGGATTCTTAGCCAAGTGGTCGGCTATGTCTTGGGCTGTCATCGCGGTCCGAGTCATATAATGTGAAACTCTGTGAGTAAAATATGCCACTTTGCAAGTCTTCCTGTGGGCATAGGCTTCTGAAATATATACTTTAGAGGATCCATGCAAGAAATGAGGTAAGTAGTGTAGGACGAAAGATAATGCTTCAACTTTTGTTCCACCCAAGTCAGGGCGCAACATGTCCTCTCAAGAAGAGTATACTTAACCTCATAAGGAGTGAACTTCTTGTTGAGATAATAAATGGCTTGCTCTTTCTTTCCTGTTATGTTGTGGTTACCTAACACACAACCAAAAGAACTATCCAGGACCGTTAAATAGATAATTAAAGGTCTCCCAGGCTCTAGCAGGACCAACACTAGTGGGTTTGACAGGTACCTCTTGATCTTATCAAATTCTTCCTGACATTCGTCAGTCCACTTGACCGCAACATTCTTATTCAGTAACTTAAAGATGGGCTCGCAGGTCGTTGTGAGTTGAGCAATAAACCTGCTGATGTAATTTAACCTTCCGAGCAAGCTCATCACCTCAGTTTTATTCTTGGGCAGTGGTAACTCTTCGATGGCTTTGATCTTCGACGGATACAACTCAATACCGCATCGACTAATCACGAATCCTAATAGTTTTTTGTAAGAGATACCAAATGCACATTTTGATAGACTGAGCTTGAGGTTATACCTGCAGAGCCTTTAGAAAAACTTTCTCAAATACCTGAGATGGTCGGACAACTTCTTTGAATTTATGGTCACATCATCTACATAAACCTCAATCTCCCTGTGTATCATGTCATGAAATAAGGTAGTCATCACCCTCATATAAGTTGCCCCAACATTCTTCAAACCAAATGGCATTACCCGGTAGCAATATGTTCCCTATGGTGTGATGAACGTTGTCTTTTTCTGCATCTTCCTCGTCCATCAGGATCTGGTGATATCCCGTGTAGCAATCCACAAAAGACCCAATCTCATGCTTGGCACAATTATCATCCAAAATGTGGATGTTTGGCAATGGAAAATCATCCTATGGGCTTGCCTTGTTAAGATCACGATAATCAACACATATCGTGGTCTTACCATCCTTCTTTGGTACTGACACAACATTAGCTAACCAAGTGGGATATTGAGTGACTCGAATGACCTTTGCCCTGAGTTGCTTTGTGATTTCTTCTTTAATCTTCACACTCAGGTCAATCTTGAACTTTTTTAACTTCTGCTTGACCAGAGGGAACGCAAGATCAGTTGGAAATTTATGAACTACAAAATCAGTACTTAAACCTGGCATATCGTCATATGACCATGAAAAGACATCTTTGTACTCAAACAATGCTTTGATTATTTCTTCCTTGACTTGTGGTTCCATATGCACACTTATCTTGGTTTCCCTAACATTATCCTGAATTCTAAATTGATTGCTTCAGTTTCATTCAAATTAGACTATGGTTTTTCTTCAAAGTGTTTTAGTTCTTTACTTATTTCCTCAAATGCTGCTTCTTCATCATATTCTGGTTCTTCATCATATTCTATATCTTTGGATCATTATTTAAGAATTAGACTGGCTTTTAAGACTTGGCTAAAAATTTCTCGTGCATGTCATGTCATTAGAACCAGCATAAAAAGAACTGTACAAAAGAAACTCAAAATGAAGCACTATTAGGAATAACGGAAAATGGCAAATTGTATTTCACTGAAAATAAAATGATAGAAGGGTTTGAACTTCTAAACAAGCGAAAAATAAAAATATGAATTACAACCTGGAATAACCTAGATAACAGAAAGGAAAATAAAGCAAACTACCAAAACTCCTTCCGGGTGGGGAGAGGAGTAGCTTCCCAATTGCTAAGCTTCACATTTGGCCCAACAAGCTGCACATCTGCGTCACTAGAACCATCTCCAATTTCTACCATGTTAATCTCATCAAACAGACTTTGGAACCTCTTGATCAGCTCTTCATCAACATCGACCACAGGTTTCGGGACTGATGATATTGGATGTTTTACGGCCCCTGGCTTGACAAAAGACTTGGAAATGTGTGGAATATGCTTGGGGAGTGACCATACCTTTTGTATCAAATTTTTATCCCTTTTCACGTTCTTCTCTGTGGGCGTGAATCCCAAACCAAATGTACCAGAGTTTTCACGTGGGTACACTGGATGCACAATACCTTGTAGAGATGAACCTAGACCTTTATCCGGTACAAAACTATTCTTCAATATTTAATTTGCTACCATGACGGGCACAAAGGATAGCTTCGGTCTTGAAATGCATTCTCCCTCAGAAATCTTCAAAATAGACATTGTTTCGAAATTTTGGTAGAACCAAGGCCCTTTATCATTTTCAGATTCAATAAATGAAATAGGCGGGTCAATATAAGCAGATATGTCCTCATCACCGTGCACAACTATTTCCTGCCTATCCCATTCAAACTTTACCATTTGATGTAGAGAAGAGGGGATCGCCTTAGCCGCATGTATCCAAGGCCTCCCCAACAATATATTGTAGGAGACAAACATATCTAACACTTGAAACTCCATAGTAAACTCAACTGTCCCTATCGACAATTCGAGCATTACATCACCGACAAAATCTTTCTCTCCCCTGTCAAAACCTCGAACCCATACACTGTTCATGTGGATTCTCTCAGTTCCAATCTTCAACTTTTGTAGAGTAGATAGAGGGAAAAATATGCACTAGAGCCGTTATCAACCAGTACCATTGAGAAAATAGATTCCTCGCACTTCATCGTGCGATAAAGAGCTCGGTTGTGTTTTGTACCCTCCATAGGAAGTTCATCATCTGAGAAGGTGATCATGTTCGCTTCAAAGATCTTGTTAGCAATATTTTCCAAGTGATTCATTGTGATCTTATCAGGAACATGTGCCTCATTCAAAATCTTCATCAGAGCTTTGAGGTGTTTATCTGAATGTATCAGCAAAGACAAAAGATATGTATGAGTCGGTGTTTTCCTTAACTGCTCCACAATGGAATATTCTTGCACTTTCATCCTTTTCAATAACTCTTTGGCCTCTTCTTCGGTGACCGACTTCCTTACTGGCATTTGTCTATCCTTGAATGGCTTGTCCTTCCTCAATTCTTCTGGGTAAAACATCTCCCATAACGAGTCAGTCCTCCAGTTTCATTGACTTCTTCCTCCACTTCTTTCCCTTTGTATGTCACTATCACTTGTTTGTAATTCCACGGAACAACCTTTTGTATCAACCACTAGCAACTAGGTCACTGGCTTATTAACAATAGGGGTAATAGGAGCCCATTTCACGACTACGACAGGCTTATTCGGGATCCCTGACACAACCACTTTCTGCTTTTCCTGTCTTGCTCCAACATCCTTCGGAGGCCCTTTCACAAATAACATAGGTGGCTTCACGTTGAGCATGCTTAGCTTCTCCGCCACCCCTTCAACCTCCAAGGGCATTGTCTTTGTAGAGTCTAGAGCCTTAGATGAATTCTTTAGTGTGAATCATCATGAAAGACTTGGAAGAATTCCTGAAATCCCCATCCTTACGAACTATTCAATCATGTGTGTCTCAGCATGGGCTGGAAAAAAGTTTTGGTTGATCTTCCGTGCCTCTAGGCTCTAGACTATAATTTGATTTGTATCAATAAGCTCTTGGATTACTCTCTTCAAATGCCAACACTTCTCTATGTCATGCTCTGGAGCATCAGAATGATATGCGCACCTCAGAGAATAATCAAGGTTCTTTGGGGGTGGATTTAGTATCTTTGCCTCAATCGACCTCAACTGTCCAATTGCCTCAACCTTTGGAACAAACTGTGCATAGGACTCTCCAAGAGCGGTAAAGATTTCTTTTCCCTGCTGCTCTTCTCTCCTATACTCCGGCCTTGGTCGAATGTTTGGACCAGTAGGGTTTTGGTAAGGTTATGGGGGTGGGTAAGGATTTTGTGGAGTTGGAGCACGCATTGCGGGTAAGAAGGGGGTTGAGCATATGTCTGTGCATGGTGAACATGGTATTGAGGTGGTTTGACGGAGTATTGAGGGTCTTGTGATGGGAAATAATGTTGGGGTGGATTATATGGAGCTTGGGTGTAGGCTTAGAGTTGGGGTCGAGGCTGAGTCTACTGGTGAGGCGAACCCTTGAGCCACGCCATGGTCCAGAGACAACCATAGCAACATAATCCTTCTTCCTCTTGCCTAACAAACTTCTTGTGCCAATCAGGATTGCCTGTGTGGTCTCTTTTATGGCGGAGTAGCTCATGATCTTGCTTGAATTGAGTCCCTCTTCCACCATTTCTCTGATCTTTACCACATCATTAAAGGGTTTATCTATGTTTGAGATAAAATGGTCAAAGTAAGTAGGCTCCAGGGCTTGAAGAAAGTACTCGACAATCTCGTCTTGTTCCGTCGGAGGATTTACCCGGGCAGCTTGTTCCCTCCATCTGAACCAGTATTCCCAAAATCTTTCACTGGGCTTATTTTCTACCTTGGTTAGGGATAGGCGATCCAGGACAATGTATATATTGTACTAAAAGTTTCGGGAAAAATTTTGAGCCATATCGTCCCATGTATACCACCTGCTAGAATCTTGGCGGGTGTACCATTCCAGGTATGCCCCACTCAAACTCTGACTAAAATATGCCATTAATAACTCGTCCTTCCCACCGACGCGTCTCATATTACTGCAGTAACCTCCCAAATTGGCCACAAGATCCCCATGTCCGTCGTATAGATCAAACTTTGGCATCTTAAACCCGGTGGGCAGTTAGATCTCAAGAAACAAGCACAAATCCTTGTAAGTCACACTTACTTGGATTCATATCCCTTGCATGTTCTTCAAATATTTCTCTAAACTCTTCACTTTCCTGAATATCTCATCTTGCTCCACGTTCTTAGATGGCTTCTCGATTTTAACAGGAGGCTCAAAGTAAGGGGTGTAACAATAAGGATCCGGGACCTTGAAGGTTAGTTCTGGAGCATAGTATTGGGCATCTGGAGCTTTGAACGCGGGTTCACTAGAAGATCGATGGAGGGTATCTTGTGGAGGGGCTACAAAAATAAGAGTAGATGTCGGAGCAGGATATGAGGTTTTTTTGGCCGACGGAGCATAGAAAGTTTGGGACGAGGTGCCAGGGTAGTTGTGGTAAGGGGTAAAGCCCGGTGCATGTTGAGGGGAAATATCAATGGTAGTGGGAACTTGGTTTGTGACAGTGGTGGGATGGAAGCAAGGTTTTCTGTATAGTTAGTGAGGAATGAAGGTGGAGGATGCCCCCTTATCCAAGCTTGATACATTTCTGCCATCTGCTGTTTCAACCTTTGGACTTCCTCTTTCAATTCAAATTCCTACTCCACAATCTCCCCCCATGGGTCAACAACTCTTGCGTCCAATTCTTTACTAGCCATGACTGCCTTGCGCTTTGATCTAGTGTTGTATGGATGACTCGCCATAATGACAACAAACTAACCACCTTCCTGAAATTAATAATAAATATAACAGAGAAGAGCAAAACAAAGCCAATATGTTAGCGTTAGGGCATTTATCAGATAATAATATCACATTACGTGCAATGCACCTAGCAACAATTAACGGTTCTAAAATGACTTTGAGGGTTGCAAGGTCATATGACATCATCCCAATTTTCTCATTTCAATATTTTCTTTTCTTTCTTTTCTAGCACTTCTTGGCTTACATCATTTTCTTTCCACTCTTTTTTTTTGCTTATCACTCTTTTCTTTTCTCTTATTTCTCACATCCCACCATTCCATCTCTCTTTTTTCTTTAATTTTTTTTAAAGTGATTTGATTGAACCCGATGTAGGTTGGCTACGTATCATGTTCCACATGAATCAGACCAAGCATATTTCTGGAAAAGTGGTGGAAAATAAACTAAAATAAAAATCTTTTTAGGTTTTTCATTTATGATAATTTTTTTCCAAATACAAATGGGAAGTACGATGACAAAAGACTCGACAGACTCAACTAGACTACGACAGACTCTGACACCTCCTAACAGACTCAATACTACTAGACAAGACTAAGAAGTAAAAGACAACATAAAACAAACTCAAATCATATAAAGAGCCTCCTCAAGCAGCTCTTGAACGCGATGGTCCTGACTGGGAAGGGTGGTTTGATGAGGATCCAGAAGGCCCGTTAATCTTGTCGAATCTAAATTCTACAGTATGCCCTACAAGGACGCCTCGAAACTAGGAATGAGAACCAAGGAATGTGCGCCTGCATCTGGAAAACTGACTCTGGTGAGGTACTCACCGTGTTGTCCTATGTTCTCTACCAACCTTGCTAAGTGGGATCTCAAGGACTGAAATGTAGCTCGAACCCCGATCCTCTCCGTTGTGTGGACCTCTTATGCATGGGTAAATCAGTCCATCAATTGTCTAAGCAATATCCGGGAAGTGGCCTCCTCATCAAATACTCCTCTAACACGTTGAGGCAATGGCCTGCTAACCCCCCACTGAGTAGACTGTAGCCATATAAAGTACTTATGGGTATACCCAGGTGAATGAGGGTCATCTGCTAAAGTATCTCTACCCATCTTTGTTGCATGACGCCAATAGGTCTGAATGTCGACCACCCTATGAGCCATAATATCAATCTCCCTAATGAAGTCACGAGAATCAGGGATGTAGGGGACTTCTTGTCTCCTTCCTAACTGGAACATCACTCTACCCTCTAAGAACCTCTCGCCTTCTCGAATCCTGGTCTAAGCACGGTAAATTTCTACCAAAATTGTAGGAACCAGGGAGACCTTACTACCGTGTTTATCATGGAAAGGTGCGAAGGCTACTGACCCTGGGTGCGTGCTAATGTGTCTACCCTCCAAAGGGAATACTAAGAGATCTAACAGGGAAATAGCAAAGACCATAGGACACCTCTTCTTCCAAGAATCATATGATATGGAAAACTCATCTATGAAGGTCTCATACCTAGTAGGACGAGCAAACCTCTCAAATAAAAAGTCCAAAGGCACCCAAGATTGATCCAGACATCTCATGTGACTATCTAAGTCCATCCTTATGATCTTAAGGAACTTTTTGCTTGAATGAGCCCTTGTGTAAATCAACTCCTTATCTAGGTATGGCAGACGAGTCAACCCGGCTATCTCAACTAAGGTTGGTGTCATCTCAAGATCCCCAAACTTAAATACCATCCCCTGTGGTTCCCAAAATGTCAAAATTGCCTCTACAAGGTCGGAATGGGGGTAATGTCCATCAAATAAATAAGAGTCCCTAATTTATTCATCAAGTCATGCTACTCAAGTAATGTGAACATGTTCCACCATTTTACTAGCCTCCTAGGGAGTTTGACCACCATTGACTCTCTAGACATGGTAAGTGGATCCATACCTGTTGAAAAGAATAAGCCAAATAGATTTAGCGACTCAAGACACTATGTGATATTGACACTTTCTATCGGACACACGCAAGACATGACTGAGGCTATAGTTGCCAAAATGGCCTATATGGCCGAAAATGACTAAAAGTGAAACGCAACAAAGGTGACCCCTAAGTCACAAATATACCTCATTAGGACTACATGGCCTCAAACTCACAATAATCATAGTCCTCAAAATTACTTTGCAAAAATGACCTCACTTTGCAGAAATGACCGATATGGTTAGGAGTGGCTAGACATGCAAATTCAGCGGGAATGGACCATAAAGTAATATGACACCTAGTTCTGGACTCAAGATTCTAAAACATGGGTCACTGGACCACCTTAGCAAAAATAGCCCCATTTTGCAAAAATAGCCGATGTGGCCTCAAAAGTGGCTAAACATGCAAATTCAACAAGGATGGACCTTAAAGTTAGGAGAAAACTGATTGTGGATTCAAGATTCTCCAGACACAGTTCAACAAGCCACTTTGCGAAAATAGTCCTATTTTGCAAAATGACCGATGTGGCAAAAAGTGGCTAGACATGCAAGATTTGACTACGATCTCCGAAACCAAGAACTTAAGACTTACTAGGAAAATAGGAGAATCAAGTATGCGTAGTTCGGGAAGATTGGATATGGGAGAGAATTTAAAAAAAATAACTTATTTGGAGAAAACATATTTTTTGTCTTTTCTGAAAAATGATGGAAAATGTAAAATCTTTTTGGATTTTCTTTTTCTCTTTTTTTTTTAGTTGTGGGAAAACTGTGAAAGAAAAATGTGAATGGGCCCTACTTGCTTCATTTTATACTTCACCCTCATTTCTCTCTCATTGGTCCGCCAAATGACCCATTTGCCCTAAAGAATGCAAGATGTAGCACATAGGGATGATTAAATATCTTTTTGGGTCACGGGCCCATTTTGACATGATTTGGATATGTCTCCTACAAAGGGACACGGTGTCTGGGACTGAGCCCTTCTAAGTCTAAATGACATGATGCAAATAAGAATGACCTAAAGGCTGACCTAAGTTTGGGGTTCACTAGACAAGGCAATTCGGGGGGCACGTGGTCGATGGCGGCTACTCTAGCTTTCCGCCCACTCCACGCTCGCACGCCAACCCCTAAAGACACGGGTGACTCACAAAAGGCCGTGTACGCTCAAACGTACTCCGGAAGACTTGTTGCAGAAACAAGATCCAGGGTTATGCAGTAAATACATAAAGAGAAAACGTAAACACATAAACAACTAGCAAATAATAACAAAGTATAAAAACATAATAAAAATCAGATAAAGCAAATAAAGACTTAAAAACCTCAACTGAATATTCTAAAAAGCCAACAAGATCGTAGTATCGGCTTGAACCTGCAACTCCCCAGCAGAGTCTCCAAAGTTGTCACACCCCTTTTTGAATAAATTCGATACACATATAGAGAGAGGATCGATTGTAAATCGATCCGCGGTCTCCATTTATCTGAAATTCATCCTCAAAAATAAAATAAAAACGTGTCTCACATGGGGGGAGGATATTCTTGTGTTAGAGTTTGCTAGGGTTGGGATGACGTGGGAGGAGGAGAGAGGAGAAGACCACGTGGTGACTCGTGTGGGAGGACTCAACCGGTTTGGTGAGTTTCCAGTGAGTCCAGCGGTGGAGTTGTGGCGGCAGTGTCGTGAGATATAGGGTGATGCAGTTGGAAAAAGGGAAAGGGATTTAGGGTTAGGTTTTGGGAAATATTAAGGTTTTGTAGGGTTGTGGGGAAGGATATGGGCTGTTAGATCTAAAAGAATGAACGGCCTAGTTTAAAAATGGAGATGGGGCGGATCAGGGGTGGATCCGGCGGGTCGTGGGTTATAGGGGTTAGGCTGAAATTTGGCTGCCATGGTCCAATTCTAGTCCAAACCACACAACTAATCAAAAATCCTTTCTTCTTTGATAAAAATGAGAATACTATAAAAATACTAATCAATTTACATAAAACAAAGGATTAAATTAAAGTAAATTGAACTGTAAAATTCAATGTGAAAATATTTTTGGCATTTTCAAGAGTAAGAGTAGATAAACATAAGTTAAAATCCTAATAGAAATTAATGAAACTATTTTTGTATTTTTTAGATACTCTTAAGATAATAGTAGAGGAAAATAGGCTAAAAGCACAACAAGTATTAAAATAATATTCATACAAAAATACTAATAACCTAGATTAAATACAAATATGTAATAAGATGAAAAAATATCATAAAGTAAAATTATTTTTGTATTTTGAAAACTTAATAAAAGGAGAGAGAATATGACAATCATGGTAAAATCAAGATAACACTACTATAAAAATAATAATGACCTTAATAAAAATGAAATTTTATCATAAGATAAAAACAAAAATATTATTTTTTTGTGTTTTTTAAATTGTAATTTGAAGTAAAAATTGACTAAATCTCCATAAAAATTAAAGTCAAGTTAAATACATATTCTAAAAACTAAAATAGATCAAAAACGTGACGGGTCAAAAATTACGTGCTTACAACTTTAACTTGAAAGTCGGATCTGAGTCGTCCTGAGTGGGTCATGTGCATTATGTGAGCTGAGATTTTAGTGTACTCTGTGCCATCTTTGTGAGTCTAGAACTTGTCCCATGTGTAAGTCAAAGCGAAATGATTAAGAGCCTGTTTGGCCAAGCTTCTCCGAGCCAAAAGTACTTTTTTTCAAAGAAAAAGTGTTTTTCTTTTCAAAGTTGAAGTGTTTGGCCAAGCTTTTAGAAGAAAAAAGTATTTTTGAATAGAAGCAGAAGCAGTTTTGAAGAAGTAGAAAAAAGTAACTTCTCTCCAAAATCACTTTTTTGAAAAGTATTTTTGAGAAAAATATACTTAGAAGCAGTTTTTAAAAGCTTGGACAAACATTAATTGTCACTCAGAAGTGCTTTTTAAGAAAATTAGTCAAAAACGAACTACTTCTCACTAAAAGTACTTTTGAAAAAAACACTTTTAAAAAATACACTTCTCTGAATAAGCTGATTTTGTAGCTTGGCCAAATATGATATAAGTCTCGTAAGTTTGGAAGTGATAAAGGCTTTATTTGATTGACAATTTAGTCTATTTGCCTAGCAATGCTAATATTATCCTTAGTCAACCGTTTTGAGCTTGTAGACCTTTTCTTTGGCAAACAAATTACAAACCGAATCTCCTTTATTCTTAATCAAATCTTGTTGAACCTTTACCTCCGAAAGCACTTAAGTAACTAGAAGAGTAAAGAAAGAGATTGGGTAGCTTTTGAGCGGAACCATAGAAAGGCCGAAAAGGTGCACTTGTGCATAAACAAAAAAAAGGCACTAGTCGAAAATACCAAATTAAGGAGAGTAAAAAAAAAAAATAATAACTGAAGAAAAAAAAGAATAACACCTCAATATCTTTGTCTGGGCTAGTAAATATCTATATGTTGATCTGCTTAATGAAGAAGGACCTAAATATCTATGGTTCATGGCAAACCATCGAATTTGTCATGATAAGAAGGAGCTTAAAAGGGAAGTGTAGTGTAATAAGTATTTACGAGGGTTAGCCACTATTTTTTCAAATATATCCTACCCGTACTTTAGCCTACATTACAACCTATAAAGTCCTACTTGATCCTAAACTGTGTAAGCTTGAATTTGTAGAGACTTACACTACGAGCAAGTCAATGGAACGAACTTGGGTGGCATAAGAGTTTCTTTGTGAGAGTGAGAAAATTCTTTCGATTTTAAGAGCCCTTAAAATATACTTGAAACTATATTGAGAGTGTGGATTACATTCCATGTGGTTTGCTGGTGAAGACACATGATTTACAAAGAATTGGTAGAAACCTTGATTTTTGAGTTGACACAAGGAGCGAGTTATAGTATGGAATTATTAGAGTCAAATTTTGAGGCGAGACTGTTATAAAGAGTCACATCAATATTTTAAATAATATTGGCATGAGTTTAAAACTTGAGAAATGTATGAATAGTGCATATTTTGGGTTCTAAGCATTGATATAAATCATTGTCATAGGTGTGATGCTTGAGTTTGTTTTGAAAGGTATTTCTTGCATATGCGCTTAAGTTGCTCGAGGATGAGCAAGAGTTTAAGTATGAGATGGAGATAAAGGATGAAAAGTGCATGTTTTGAGTGTGTTTACACATTATTTCTTGTTTGAGTTGTGGGAGTTCACACCGCTTTTGAAGTGAAAATATACGCATTACGTGTTTCTTATGTATAGGAACAAACTTATGCGGAAAATGATCAAATAGGAGAAAAATTGGTGAAAACAAGAGATGAAGAGAAAAGTCATGGACAGCGAAACGAGGTTCACTTTGCCACACCGAAACCGGAGCAGAAGAAACCAGAGAAGTCCTGGACAGCGGTCAACGGGTGAGGTTTCACTTAGCCAGGCTGGGATCGGAGCAGAAAAAAATTAGCTTTTCCAATCCAAATTAGGAGAAGGAAAATTCGCCCCATACAAACCTTAGTCGTTATAAGTACATCCTAAAACGTGCTTTTGAAGGGGAGACACTACTTTGGAAGGAGAGAAGACTTTGGGGAGACAAGAACACACTTGGAGCAAGGAGGAGGATTCAACTTCACGTTTTTCCCCACTTTCTTCCTCTATTTCCATTATTGGTTATGGATTCTAGTGTTGCAGTTTTGCATACTATTATGAATAGCTAATTTGTTATCTGGAATTTTGATGAAATATTTTGTAGGATGAATCCTTGTTATGTTTTGATATAATTGAACCGTTAGATTTCTCTACTTGTTCAACTACGTGTTTGTTGCTATTGAATGACCGTCAATTAACTGTGCCTATTTAGTATGTACTCTCGAGAGAGAGAGTACGCATTTAGGTAATTGTTGAACAACATCATTTCTAACGTATGTAGGAGATCAATACAGAGGGTTTAAAGACGGGATTAGAGATAACAAAACCTTGGTGCAATTGTAGTGAGCAGTGAATTAGTGTTAGCTAGCGTAATTCGAGAGAATACGTTTAGTTAATTGTGGTAGTTCCTTGAGGGAGAGCTACATCACCCAAAGTACTCACGATCGGTAAAGAATACTTATGCGAAATTATAGAAAACATAGCGAGGAAAATTCCGACAACTTGGAAAATCATAACTCTAAACCTCTCCTTAATCTTGTCTCCAACCCTTAGTATCTTTAGTTGTTAATTCACTTTTTTAATTTGTTAGTTATTTAGATATAAGAGTCTTAATATTTATAACTTAGGAATTATTTAATCTTGTCTTCTTAGTAACAATAAACAGTTGTAGCTAAGGCTTAGTTCTCTGTGGGATTCGACCCCGAATTTTTAGACCAGATTATATTTGCAGCGACCGCTTATTTTTTTTAGGACTAGAGTTGGATGAGATCAGTATTTTAAAAATAATATTGCATATTTTAAAAAAAATATTCATTTACCAAATACCCCCCACATTCTTTAGCTTTGTATACTTTCCTCGCAAAGCTTTAGTTATTCATTCTTAAAATCGAAAATAAAAAACGCAGAGGTATCAAAAATGGCGCTACAGTCAAACTTTGAAGTTGTTTGTCAAACTTTGAGAAGGCAATTTAGTCTTTATATATGTTTATTCATATATTAAAAACTTTGGTACCGTTAATGTCATAATTTACTATGTATAAGAATAGTATTGAATAAGGTGTATAATAAAATAGTACCATATTATTTTTTCTAATGCATCCTACCAAATAATTCCTTAATTCTAAAATGATACTACTTATTTAATGGGCCTTTCCCTCATCCTTAATGGTTTTTTAACCTTCCAATATATGCCATATTATGCATATATTAGAAAATATAATATCATATCGAAATATATATAGTTTATATACTAATTTCATATAGCTATACACATTATATATGGATTTTTTATAATATCATATTATTCATTCGTTGGTTATTTTTAATTTAAATGGCTAAATGAGTGGCTATTTAAGTTAATTCTTAAAAATGCTATTGTCGAAACCTTTCTAAAAAGGAAAACAATAGATAAAAGGGACATTTTCATAAATACAACTTCTATTAGAGTAAATTACATCATCTACAACTATTATTTTATTCACGTTTTGTACAATATTTTATATAATTAATAATTATTCAGCTTAAAACATCTCCTCTCTCTTGACGAAATCTTTTTAATAAAAATCCCAAAAATTTACCAAATTTAATTAGATCTTCATCATTTCCTAAATTTAAGCTTAACTGAATTGACAACAATCAAATATTTCTTAAAAAATCTACAAATCCCTAAAATATAGCCTAATCAAATTTACTACAATTCAAATACAATTAATCTATCTCTTAATAGATGTCCTTTGATTTTCATTAAAAATAGGTGAGAGATTCACCATATATCTATATTCATTGAATAATAATATACTATCTTTTTGCACTGTTGCATGTAAACATATAGTATATTGTATACTATTTACATAATGATATAGATATATTCCAATATGTTGTATAATGTATATATTTAAATATATTAATAAATAATAGAATATAATATATATTATATATATATGAAATAATGGTTAAATAACATATATAAATAAAATAATATATTTTCTACCTAAAATATACAATATACTTAGTAGTTACATAAAATACATAGTATAAATATATTATACACTATATACTATAAATATACAATATATAAACCTTTTAAATCCAATATTCTTTATATTATATATAAATAATAGAGCTCTTAAATGTATTCTGTAAATACGTATATTTGTATACGAATTATGCATTCATATATAGTATTGGATATTATGGTGCTTAATATATAGTCATCGTAAATGCGATTTTCTTTATATATATGTAAATTATACTAAATATATAGGAATATTGTATCAATATTTGGTTTATATTGTAAGCATAAGAAATATCTACATATATTATACCAAATTCATACATAAATATTTTGATATTTTGTCTTTAATCCTTAATACCACATGATAATGCTGGTTTATATCCAAGCTGATTTAGCATTGAATACCTCCTATTAATGGCTAAACTATTGCTTATGATAATAAAGCTTCATGTGTTGGTCTAAGATTTTCTGCATTGCATACAACAACACTTGTATGCATTAAACCAACAATATATGATAAATCCTCCCCTCACAGTTGGTTTAGGATCAAAAACCAAATATTTTTACTATCCAATAACTTTTGATGCATGATATATGATTAATTTTTCTACCACAAAGCACAAAGACAGGTTTCCCAAAGAAGATTTGGGATATATGTTAGTTTTTCTAACATTAGGGACATGGAATAAGCAGTTGAAAAATATGTTATATGAATCGAATTATCATTAGTATGATCCTCACTCAGAAGATAATTCAAGTCAAATGCCAGAAGCATTTGCTGATCCAAAATTAAATATCATATTTCAGTTGCAAATGCTCATATTAAAATTAAAGTCCATGAAGGATGGAGTTTACTGTATGCATGAAGCGTGATAGACCAATCGGTTCCAAAGGTAAAAATTCTTGAAAAGAATAGGAGCAAATGATCAAAATGATCATAATAAGGAGGAAATAAGCTCTAGAAGAGCCCACGACATAACATTTCATGAAACTCCAGAAGAAGTTCAGGTACCTGAAAATAAAGAAAGTGATGAGATCTCAACAAGTTATGTCGCTTGTGAACCAATACAAAATGATCGTCGACGATATATTTTTACAATATAGTGCACAATATTGTAAAAGATTTTGAGGATCGGACCTATAGTCCAGACACCTGAAGATGTCATTCCATTTAAATACAACTCATAATCTATATGACTCATTTGATTAAATCTATATGAAAATTCCTGAAGGATTTAAAATCCCCGACGCATATAGTTCAAAGTCTCGAGAAATATACTCGATCAGATTACAAAGGTCTTTGCGGTTTGAAGGAATCTGGGTGCATGTGGCATAATCGCCTCAGCGAATATTTGCTGAAAGAAGGTTACATAAGTGATGTTATTTGTCCATATATTTTAGTTATGAAAATGTCATCAGAATTTGTTATACTTGTTGTTTATGTTGATGACATAAGTTTCGTTGGAAGTTCAGAAGAGCTCCAAAAGGCAACTGAATATCTTAAGAAAAAATTTGAGATGAAAGATCTTGGAAAGACAAAACTTTGTCTTGGACTACAAATTGAACATTTAGCAAATGGGATCTTTATACATTAATCTGCCTGTACAGAACGGTCAAAACGCTTTTACATGGACAAAGCACACCAATTGAGTACACTAATGATTGTTCAATCACTTGTAGTGAATAAAGATCCGTTCCGACCTCCAGAAGAGGATGAGGAACTCCTTGGTCCTGCAATATCCTATCTCAGTGCAATTGGTGCACTTATGTATCTTGCTAATGCTAAAAGTCCTGCCATAGCATTTCTGTTAATTTACTAGCAAGATATTGCTCTTCTCCTATATGGAGATATTGAAATGGGATTAAGCATATTTTGTGATGTTTAAAGGAAACTCTTGATATAGGTTTGTTTTATGCTAACAAAGGTAGTGCAGATCTTATTGGTTATGCAGATACATGTTATTTATTTGATCCCCATAAAGCTCGATCTCAAATCGGGTACGTATTTACATGTGGAGGTACTATCATATCATGACGCTCCACAAAGTAATCTATGTTGCTACTTCTTCAAATCATGCTGAGATAATAGCTATTCATGATGAAAATATAGAATGCGTATGGTTGAGATCAGTGATTTATTTCATTCAAGAAAAATATGGTTTGAAATGTGATAAAAGATCCACAACTTTATACGAAGACAATGTTGCATGCATAGCCCAATTGAAGGGAGGATTTATAAAAGGAGATAAACGAAGCACATTTCACAAAATTATTCTACACACATGAACTTCAGAAAAATGGTAACATTGATGTACAACAAATCTGTTCAACTGCAAATCAGGCAGATTTGTTCACCAAGTCTTTGCTAACTGCAACCTTCAAGAAGATGCTATACAAGATTGGAATGCGGAGACTTAGATATTTGAAATAACGTCTTTATCAGGGGGAGTAAAGTATGCTCTTTTTTCCTGCCCAGGTTTTCCCATTGGGTTTTCCTGGTAAGGTTTTTAATGAGGCAGCTTGCAATGTATATTATTAGTATACTCTTTTTTCTTGACTAGGGTTTTTTCCCACGTGTTTTTTCCTAGTAAGGTTTTAGCGAGGCACTTAATAATGAAAATTCAAGGGGGAGTGTTATGAAAATATTATTGTGGATGTCCATTTATTACTCTGCTGTAGATAATTTTCCTGTAGAAGATTATCCATTTAGTTTTCCATTAAAGTTTATCTACAAACAACTGATGCAGGCAGGTTGCAAGCAACCCAATGAAATGACTTGCAGTAGCTTCTTATTAAACAGGCAGGTTGCGAGCAGCTCACGTAGGAAGCTTACAAGCAGCTCAAGAAAAGCCTTGCAGCTGCTTCCTTTCTTCTATAAATAGAGGAGATTTCAGTTCATTATGTACATCAGTTTGAAATTGAATAATATATCAATCTCTCTATACTTGTCTTCGATTTGTTTACTTTACAGTCTTTATTTTATAACAGGGTATCACATAAAAAGTTTTATCTCTATTTCAATTTTTGTAACATCATTTGACTACGCACATAATTTAAGATATTCATTGGATTATGCATTAAGTTAACGTTACAGAAAGAAAAAAGTAACTTAACAAAAAAAGATATCACATCAAAGTTTAAATTTGAAAATATTGCTGTAAAAGAAATTGTGATACATAACCTTCTGATGATACAATGGATTAAATTCATCTTTGTCAAGTTTGCTATTAGATTTATGCGAGCATCATGACTCCATACACATTTCATCATAAGTAGGCACATAGGTAGATTCACCATTTTAAATTTACGGATTTTTACTGCAATCTCAAGTTAATATGCTATAATAACTATGGCCAAAAGTTAATAAGTAATTGTAAACCCGTAGATTACACTTTGAACCCGCCGCTAAGCACGCACAAAAGCATAAGAGTAAACGAATAAAAAAATATAGGAAACTACTAACATTCGCATTTTGTTGTAAAAAAAATGACAATCTTACCTTAGAAAATAATAGGATTTTGTTTTTCACTTTCAGCCTGTGTCAGAAACTATTTACATTTGGTAACCGAAAAAGTATATAAAATTATAATTTTTATCTAAAACATATATAATGTAATAATATGAGAGGTAAATGCTCTTTGATCCGTGATCAGGGAGTTAATAAGATGATCAAAGTGGTGTCTTATATATAGTAATGATATTTTTTTTCATATTTCGTTATCTAAAAGGGGACATATATTTATATCCATTGTAAATGCGGAGGTTGTCCATTGTAGATGCAGATGAACCCTCTTTTAAAAAAAAAAAATTTGTTACCTTTTTTTTGTCCAGCCTGAGTAAGAACCTTTTTTTTCTTATATAGAAGTAACATTTAAATTTATAAGTCCTGGTTAAAATAGACTTAAGACGATAAGGATAAATCAAAGTATTTTGAATTGAAACAAACTTGAGCGACGGAAAAGATTGATTTAGCAACGGAATGCGGCTGTCGCTAAATGCTATTTTTTTGTAGTGAAATATCTGAAGTTTTGCTACACTTCAGGTAAATCATTTTAAAGTTCAAACTTCAGATATATATTTTTGCTACTTCAGGCCCGTATGTCTGAAGTTACGCAAAAAGTGGGTACATTTATAATTTTTTTTACAAAATAGATATAAGTTAAAAAATAACAAAAAAACGAGAATAGATGCAAATGCCCCGAGCCATGCAATTGGTCGCCAGCCCAATCCCGAAGCTATAATTGTAGGCCCATTAGAGAAGGCTTAATGCAATTTACAAAGACGGGTATCATATAAAAAGTTTATCTCTATTTCAATTTTGGTAACATCATTTGACTACACACATAATTTAAGATATTCATTGGATTATGCATTAAGTTAACGTTACAGAAAGGAAAAAGTAATTTAATAAAAAAAAAATATCATATCAAAGTTTAAAATTTGAAAATATTGCCGTAAAAGAAATTGTGATACACAACCTTCTGATGATACAATGGATTAAATTCATCTTTGTCAAGTTGCTATTGGATTTATGCGAGCATCGTGACTCCATACATATTTCATCATAAGAAGTAGGCACAAAGGCGGATCCACAATTGAAAATTTACGAATTTCTATAGCAACCTCAAGTTAATATGCAATAATAAATATGGTCAAAAGTTATTGTAAATCCGTAGGTTACACTTTGAACCCGTCGCTAAGCACACACAAAAGCATCAGAGTCAATGAATAAAAAAATATAGGAAACTACTAACCTTCGCATTTTGATGTACAAAAAATGACAATCTTATCTTAGAAAATAATAGATTTTTTTTTTATTTTCAGCTTGCGTCAGAAACTATTTATATTTGATAGCCGAAAAAATATATAAAATTTATTTAATTTCTATATATAACATATATAATGTATTAAGATGAGAGGTAAATGCTCTTTTGATACGTGATCAATGGGAATTAATAAGATGATCAAAGTGGTGTCTTATATATAGTAATGATATTTTTTTTGATATTTCGTTATCTAAAAGGGGACATATATTTATATCCATTGTAAATGCGTAGGTTGTCCATTGTAAATGCAGATGAACCTTCTTTTAAAAAAATTGTTTTTGTTACCTTTTTCGTGTCCTGCCCGAGTTAGAACCTTTTTGTACTTATATAGAAGTAACATTTAAATTTACAAGTCCTGGTTAAAATAGACTTAAGACGATAAGGATAAATCAAAGTATTTTGAATTGAAACAAACTCAAGCGTTCTTATCGCTCGAAGTCTAGTAATATTTCACTATTTTGAAAGCTATTTTCTTTCTTCTTTTTTGGCTTTTGAAAGTTTCAAACCCTAAACTTAACTACCCCTAATGACACTCTTTCATCAAAATTACAGAAGAAAAAGATGAAGCAATGTGATATGAGATGAAGAAGCCACAACCAATTTTAATGGAAACAAGATCTGCTAAGAAAATAAGGCTTCTAAATGAAATCTACGAAAGCTTTTCATCATGTGGTGAAGATAGGATTAGTGATCTCCCAGATGCAGTTCTTCATCATATTCTTTTTTCTCTTCCAATTAAATCCATTGCCAAAACTAGTGTTCTTTCTAAGCGATGGAGACATCTATGGTACACATTCCCAGATCTCGATTTCACCACGATCAACGTCCCATCATCTATTAACTCAACCCCAAAAGTCAGCCTAAATAACCGTAAAAAACTACACACTAATTGGAGTAATATCTCAGGAGGAGCTGATTTCATCGATCAAGTGTTGTCCATTCGCGAAAAAAATCCAGGGATTAGAGTCCTCCGTTTTCGTGCAAATTTGAGTTTCTCTCTATTGAATAGCCTGATTCGTGGCGCTGTTAAGCACAATGTTCAAGAACTAGATGTTGAGGTTGCAACTAATGATTATTTTAATTTCCCACGAAGCGCAATTAATAGTAACTCTTTAAGGGTTTTTAAATTAAAGTCTAAGTATCCAGGGTTCAGGTTACCACCTTCCTCAATTATGAAGAATGGTTTCAGAAATTTATTCTCGCTATCACTTTCGTGCATTATTATGTACGAGCAACCTTCACTTCATGATTTGTTTACCGATTCATCTTTTCCATTGCTTAAAAAGTTGAATCTTGAAAACTGTAGTGGACTATTATATCTACATGTAAGTTGTCGTGTACTTGAAGAATTAACACTTGAGAATTGTTTTCAATTGGAGCATTTGGATATTACAAGTCCAAAATTGGAGAGTTTGAGTGTCAAGAGTTGTTTTGATTCGTACACTAGTGGTACTGAGGTCAAGATTAATGGTCCAAGACTTAAAAGGATAATATGGTCGAGTAATACTATTACGGACCAAAGCTGTTTGGAGAATTTAACTTCTTTGATTGAGGCGTTGGTTGGTTTTTTTGTTCTTTTTGAGGATCTTAGCGCAATGAAGCTTCGGAGTGTGAATGATTTCTTGTCGGGTCTCTCTCATTCGCATTCTTTAGTTCTTGAAAACCAAAGCGTTGAGGTACGTATTTGCTTTTATGATTCCGTTTTACTATTATCTTGATGTTTTACTGTGACTTCTTCACTATTGTATGTCTTCCTTTATACTGTTCTGGTTATGCATGCTAGCTTTGAGCCGACGATTATCGGAAATAGCCAACGATTATCGGAAATAGTTTTTCTACCTACACAAGGTAGGGAGGCTATGTACTCACTATCCTCCCCAAATTAAATAAGTTGTTGTTGTTATTTTTGTTATTGTTATTATACACAATCAATGTAAAGATTTTTTATGTTACAGTATAATTTGACTTGTTATAATAGCAGGTTATCTACCTTATTTGTCTATCTACTAGTTTCACTTATTATATACAATTCCATGTGGTTAACGATAAACTTTAATCATGGATCAGTAATTTTGTCATAACATTATAATGATTTCTATTGTACATTAGTTTGACGGAGTTATCCAAAAAAAAAAAAAAAAAAAGCAGGCCGGTGCACAAATCATCTTGCGTTCACACACGATTGGGGTAAAGACTGCACCCCTAATGATATAATGTAAATGTGGATCTACCCTAGTACAAGCATTAGTGGCTTCTCATGCGATGGATATACATATTGGCTAGCTAATACTGCTGTGATTCTTGCACATACATGTTATTAGCTGATTGACTAAGATTTTGTTTAACGCTCTCTAATTTTCCTGCAGATTCTATCGAAGAATAATCACTTGGCAGGAATTTCACTGCGGCCTTTTACAAAACTGAAATGCTTAGAGTTGCACACAGGATTTCGCAAACACAACATTCCAGGATTAGCAAATTTATTTAGGAGTTCTCCAGCTGCGAACACACTCATTCTCAAGATTACTAATGACCACAACGACGAAAGAAGGGTAAGTGTTTCTCACTTTTTACTTTTAGCTTATTTGCGTATAATTACTTGCAACTTCTAACCAAGCAACAGTATAAGTTAGAAGTGTGTATGATTAAGAACATAAAAATCATTAAAAGAAAAAGTATTATTTGTAAAGAATACAAGGGCACTAGAAAAAAAACAAAAGAGCAAATTTTCTTGTGTCTGGTATTTATATAAGGAAACCCAATAATATCAAACTTATAAAAAAGGATAACTATTCATCATTTCAGGTATATAAGGAAACCCAATAATCATTCATTATCGATCATCCCTTTAAATGGCATCTGAATAATGCTCACACGATGCACTTTTTATACAGTCAAATCATTCTATAATAGTTATAGTAAAATATTATTATCGAGAATATATATTATACCATAACAAAAAAATCGATTTGCGAGAAAAACATAACTTTTATAGTAAATGATTGTTATATAGGGAATGATGCTATAGAGAGGTGCGACTGTAGTTCTTTATTACTACAAGCTAACAACCTTGCGGAAAAATATAACAGGCTAGAAGTTTTCTCTTCCATCTAATCAATTATCATGTCAATAATTTTTCTTATCTTTGTTGTAGATTTTGGATGACAACCCTTGCTATGCACTCACTGTCATGTTCTTTTTAACTCTTCAAATTTTAGATCAATATACTAAAAATTACAGTATATCTTTAACGTAAATGATGAAGCCACGTTAGTTTATTGTGTTATATAATTCAATGATGATGTCGTGGTGTCTCAGCATTAGTCAGCAAACAACAGGTAGATACACTGGCGGAAGCAGGATTTTCGCTAAAGGGTTCAAAAAGAAAAAAAGTTAAAAACGACGGCAGCTAATGAGAATTGAATCTATAACCTAACAAAGATTTTGAACACCCTTGATCACTAAGCTATGCATTTGGGCTACGTCAAGGGAATTCAAAATTTAATATATAAAGTTAAAAACAGATATTACCTTATATATTAGTGTAATTTTTCGGCAAAGGGGTTCGGGTGAACCCGCTTCCGCCCCTAAATCCGCCCCTGGGTAGAAACAATTAGAAAAAAAATATTCAAATCGAAAATGAAACCAAAGCTCAGTCTTATGAGAAATGAGACATGAATAGGTACAATTTAAGCTAATAAGGTATAAGTTACTTATTATATTGATGTTTTAGCCTTACATTTTGATTCTTTGTCCAAATTTCAGAAATGGAACAGGGATCTATGGCAATTGTCCAACTCTGGTGAAGAAAGATTTTGGGAGTCACAAAGCCATGCCATAAATTCCTTCCTCCAACATCTTAAAGTAGTAAAGATTTATGGATTCTCAGAGTGTGAAAGTGATGTTAGTTTAGTGAAGTTTTTGCTGAAGCATGGCAAAGTGTTGCAAGAAATGTTCTTGTGTGCAGAGCTTTCCAAATCAAGAGACTCGCTACATAGAGAAAAAATCAAGTCACAAATAATGGGATTTTCCAAGGCATCTTGTAACGCCAAGATTGTTTTCAAGTGAACTCGTTAACCACGGCACCCGTAGCCTCTACCCTTGGGTGCACAAGGTAAACCCGGCTCACGTGTGATAGCTTGCAAATTAACAAATAATACAGGAAAGTAAAATACGCTAGGCAAGTCCTGTGCGACGGACTCGATTGAGAATGTAGTAGGTTTCGAATCCTAAATCTCTCATTTAGAAAGTCCCATGTTCAACCAACTCGGTCGCCCCGAAGGGTAATTGTTTTCAAGTGAACTTGCTATATTTACTTCAAGATTAAAACAAAGGCTAATCGTCCTTTTATAATTAGATTTCCAAATTTATGGTAGCTCTGTCTCGAGAAGCAGTTTTTGGACTCCATGAGATAGTGTAACTTGATTTTGGCCCTTATTGTTCTTATCACGGTACTTTAACTTTTAGCCCTTATTGTTCTTATCATAGTACTTCAACTTTTAGCCTGTATTGTTCTTGTCATAGTACTTTACCTTTTAGCCCGTCATGTTATTAAAGTTAGCATTCTAAATTGGATCCGACTACTCTACATTTCCCATTCTCTCTGTTTTCTCAACTTTTTACTTTGTGATATGTGTGTTTGACCAAAAAATGATAATTATTGGATAAACTAATTAATCGGTTATTAAGAAGAGTCAATCCTAGTTAAAGGTAATAACTCGAGATCTTAGATGAATAATGTCAACAGTGATACAACAGAATAAATGCGTTCTTAATGAACGTGTCCAGATGCGATGGAATGCCAGAAACATCAAGTATTAAAGATATTAAATTGCAATAAATATAAATAAGGAGGAAGATTCACCCAATGTTGAATAGGGTGAAAGATTCCTTTCTCTAACAATGATAAATAACAAGAATATGAGAGAATATTGTGCACTTTCTTGGATCTGATGGAAATGACAATAGATAATCCACAAAATGTTGAATCTCTTCAAAAGTAGTTCTTTGTATTTTTCGTGAGAGCTTATCTTTTTACAAGTGTTCCTATCGTGTAGAATATTACAAGTCTTTTCCCTCATCTTTCCTTTTATTTATATGGGATATTTCCAAAGAACCTTAAAGTACAATCATAGAGAATATTCGACAGAATATTCCCTTTGAAGATACCAGTACAAAACTAGTCATTATTCCTAACTTTACTACTCGACCTCGGCGACGACCGATCGCTAGGCTGTGCAGTTCATTCGATCACTGGTCGACCTCGACTACACCACTCGTAATGATTTTCCAAATCTCTTAATGTCCTTTTCTACACGACTCAATCCTCAATCTGATTTTGAACTATACAGTTAGTCCCTCCTCTTATCGAGGTCGCCCTTTGGTCAACCTCGTTGAGCGGACTTCATTGGTCTTGATCAGAAAATTCAGATAGAGGGAATTGAGTAGAAAGGATCATGCACGAGATGGCGACGTGTCGCTTTAAGAACCACAACTCACTGTGACATCAACTTATGGTGACATCACTGCTACATGCATCATTATTATGCATCTTCCCAACACGACGCACCACTTCCCGTGCCACTACTGTTTCAATTCCCGTGCACCTGACGGTTGGTGTTCTCGGTTTAAGTGCATGTTCTCTATAAATACGGGCGTTGTCTTAATTTCCTCTGTTTTTACACTTTCTGGTTCGTGTGACTCCCATTGTTTCTGCCCCTCTTTGAGTTTATATCTTCAGCACTCACGATCGACCAAAAATGGTTAATACTTCTCATGCTTCTGATATGGCACCTGAGCCTACACCCTTAGCAGTGAGGATACCTCCTCACGCAGATGATACCGTTGTCGTTGCTGAGGACGACATTTTTCCTACTATGGGGGAAATCATTCCTCGCAATGATAAAGCTCGGTTAGATTTCTCAAAATCGGCCATAGAGGAACTTGAACCTGTGCTATCTGAATTGGATGCAACCGCCCTAGCCGACCTTAGGGCTAAATATAACATCCCAACCCATGTCGACTTGGCCCCGGCTGGCAAAGACGTAGTTCATATCCACCACCCAGGGTACTGCGCCTTTTACGCGTACCCGTTCCGAGTGGGCTATTCTCTTCCTCTTCTCCTATTGGCCGAGGAGTTTTGCCGATACTACAACATCTAACCGGTCGAGCTTTCTCCATACATCTACAAACTTTTCTTGATGTTGATAAAATACGCGGAGTTGGCCAACCGTGAAGTTTCTATTCGTCACCTGCTACACCTCTTTGCCCCGAGTTTCCTCAGAGGTACGATGTTGCATCTTCGCCATCGTGGCACCAAAGGACTGGTTGTGAAGATGGATGATAGGGCCAATTGCTATTTCTGGTTCCACTTCTTCTGCATCAAAATTGAGCACGTGGTGTCGAACCCTAGAGGATTTCCTGAAATGTGGAACTTTGCTCGTAAGTGTCTCGACTAGCTGATTTCTAATCTTGTTTTGCTTTATCGACAACCTAACTGATCTTCTTATTCTTTCGTGCAGCCGAGAGAGAGCCTCCTACGTTGGTCGCTGACATTCGGGACAAGGTGAGCCAGATTTTTCCCCATACGATGGGGATTCGCGAGTGGTTGTCGTTCCATAAAAAGTTTGATCGTAAACCCTCTACGACTGGTGAGTTATTCAATTTTTCCTTTCGTTGATTCTGCATTAACCTCATTTCCTTTTTCCTTCCTTTCTTTAAACTGAAATTCTTTGTTGCCAGGTTGGAAGGCTTCAAAGAAGAAGAAGGCTCCTACCCCTACCTTCCGTCAGTCGGGTGCCTCTATGGGGTCGTTGCTTGCTGCAGCCGCAAGCGATCCTACTCGAATTACTGCTCTTTCCCAGACCTCAGCCTTGCATGGACCTAACCACCGAGTAACAGTCCTATCAGCGGAGACTTTGACTTCCCTTGTTCTGCATTTGATGGACGAGTCATCGCCGAGCGCAGGGGAAGCAGTTCCTTCAAAAAGGCGGAGGATAGAGGTTGGCGGTGAGATGTTGGGAACCGAATAGACAACAAAGGGCGACCCCGAACCGGCCATGACAGCATCCGAGGGCGGTGTGTCCTTAGACAATGAGATTCTGCCCCCTTCAGAAAGTGTGGAAGTAGCTGCCTTGCCCGATACCATCGTGGAAATAGAAGAACGAGGTGAGGCAACTAAAGTTATTCCGATGAGTGACCCATCATCGTCAGGGAAAACCGACGTCTCTTCTTCTTCTTCTTCCGAGGTAAGAGGAAATAGCGTAGCCATGTATGGCTATGATTCTGGCTCCAGCATCGACCCTGAGGAAGTTTGGATGTATAATGAAGGGTTTACTCGGGTGGAGGTGAGGACGGAGGGGACTACTTGTAACATAGTCATTCCCACCTAGACTTGTTGAAGCATATAGAGAGAGTAGTCCCTTCTTTGGTCCCACTCTGTTCCCATGCCGAGGATAGGACACTACAAACATTTGACGACGACGCCCTATCGTTGTGCATATCAGGAATCGCTCTGCGAGTAAGTTTTCAAGTTGTTGCTCTTTACGTCCTTTCTTTTCCTCTTTTGTTTTTACTAACTTCTTTCTTCTCTTCTTTCTTTGCTAGTCCCTTATTCTAGATATTGATTGAATGTGCTCGTCGGGAGGAGAAGAAGAGGGCTATCTTCAAGAGAATGGAGTCTAAGTATCGTGTGTACCGCACCAAGCATCGTGAGCTATGCCTCCGACTTGGCGTGGATAGCAACTTCCAATCTCTTAGGGACGAGCTGAAATAGAACGACGAAGAGCTCGTGAGGGTCATCCACAAATGCAGCGAGCTTGAGAGGTCGATCAGGGACATGGAGGACGAACTCAAGGTGAGCATGGGGGTTGCAGATGAATATACCGAGCTTCATGCTCAACTGGAATCCTTGCAGGCTGAACAAGAGCAGAGTTCAACCCAGTTCAATGCCTTGAGTGACGAGCTGGTTGAGATAATGGCGTAGCTAGGCAAGGTCGAGGAAGCCAAGAAGGCAGCTTTGGCAAGAGTGGCAGCGACAAAGGAGGTCATTCGTGTCCTTCTATCTGAACGTGCGAGTGAGGAAGAGGCGGTCGTGCTCAGGGAGGCCAGACTCGATGAGAGTATTGGAGGACTTGAAGGGGAGGTTTCCAATTTGAACGATCAGGTCGTCGTTCTTGAGGCCGAGAAGGCACAACTGTTGGCTCGCCCATCTTCCTCTCATACTTCCACCATTCCTGACGTGTCGCGGGACTCGCACGAGAAATGGATCCATTCCGAGGCCCAGTTAGACATTTTTAGGGACTTGATGACAGCAAGGAGATTTACCGAATTTGAGTTTGAGGGTGCTCGTGCCAAGGCGCGTGAAGCTCGAGTTGCTTGTGGTTACGATCCTGCTACGCCGAGGGCGGATAATGACGAGGATGATTTGTACGGGATTGAGCAGGGTGCTTGGTATGACGACGAGTACCTGGACGGTGAAGAGGGCGATGGTGATGACGCAGAGTAATACCTCGTAGTTTGTCTTTGTCATTTTTTTTTTGTGGGTGTCTTTCTGTCCCTTGTAAGATACTCTTTGGAATGATCATAACTCTTGCGGTATGTTTTTGAGTCTTCTATTTTTTCTTTGAACGTTTCCTTCAAGTGAGTGCTTTGATTAGAAGAAATGTGTTGGTATGTGCTAGCTTGAACATGGTCGAGTATATCTTTGATTGAATTTGGGTGAAGTCCCATGTCGCCATAATTAACTTGAACGAGGTTAACTTGTAAATCGAATTCGGGTTAGGTTGAATATAACCCTTAATTTGTTTAAGCGAGGTCGAATATGATTTAGTTCGAGCGAGGTCGAATGCTACTCGTAATTAGTTCGAACAAGGTCGAATGTGAGTTAATTCGAGCGAGGTCGAATATGATTTAGTTCGAGCGAGGTCAAATGCTACTCGTAATTAGTTCGAACAAGGTCGAATGTGAGTTAATTCGATCGAGGTCGAATATTACTCATAATTAATTCGAATGAGTTCAAATATTACTCGTAATTAATTCAAACGAGGTCGAATGTTACTCATAATTAATTCGAACAAGGTTGAATGTGAGTTAATTCGAGCGAGGTCAAATGTTACTTATAATTAATACGGACGAGGTCAAATGTGAGTTAATTCGATCAAGGTCGAATGTTACTCGTAATTAATTCGAACGAGGTCGAATATGAGTTAATTCGAGCGAGGTCGAATGTTACTCGTAATTAATTCGAACGAGGTCGAATGTGAGTTAATTCGAGCGAGGTCGAATGTTACTCGTAATTAATTCAAACGAGGTCGACTGTGAGTTAATTCGAGCGAGGTCGAATATTACTCATAATTAATTCGAACGAGGTCGAATGTGAGTTAATTCGAGCGAGGTCGAATGTTACTCTTAAATAATTCAAACGAGGTCGAATGTGAGTTCCTTGATTGGTTTAGTGTTTAAACTTGGTGGAGACGGGTGAACATCATGTGTTTGCATACTTTGCTTGCATATATGTACATTATAGAAGTTTACATGTTTTTGTTTTTCGGGCTGGTATTCTAGTCCCAGCCTATCTACTCCCTTCATTGGTCGACCTGGAGAAGTATTTGAGGGGTCGAGCGACGAACTTGTACTTAACTTCAAAATTCCCCCTTCGCCGCCTCGTTAAAAACCTCCCCGAGAAAAACCCAATTGGGACAAAACTCAGGTGAGGGAAAAAGAGTACGGCTCAGAGAAACATCTTTCTCTAGAAGTTGAAGTACTTGAGGTGGGCGATGTTCTAATTGTTTGGTAGTAATTTTTCTTCCATTGTTTCTAATTGGAACTACCCTTTGCTTGTTGTTGCTGTAATTTTGTATGGTCCGTCTCAATTGGTCCCCAGTTTTCCTTCCCGGGGATCCTTGCTTGCCTGTGTTTTGGCTTTGAGTACATAGTCCCCGGCTTTGAGCAGTCTAACCTTGGTTTTTTTGTTATAGTATTGCTCTGCATGTTGTTTCTGGGCTACCATTCTTATGTAGGCCATTTCTCTTCGTTCTTCGGCCTCGTCGAGGTCTTTCCTTCTGCTTTCATCGTTGGTTGGCCCGCTCTCATGTGAATACCTTTGACTTGGTTCTCCTACCTCGACCAATATCACTATGTCAGTCCCACACACAATTGAGTATGGTGTTTCTCCTGTGCTTGTCTTTGGAGTTGAGCGGTATGCCCATAGCACTTCCGGCAGCAATTCCAGCTATAGTCCTTAGGCGTTCTCGAGTTTCTTCTTTATGATATTCAGTATTGACTTGTTGGAGGATTCCGCTTGTCTGTTGCCCCCGAGGTGATATGGCGAGGAGAGTATTTTTTGATATGCCATTTTTCTAAGAACTCGGCGACCTTCTTTCCCGTGAATTGAGGTCCGTTATCATAGCTGATTTCTTTGGGAATACCGAAGCGGCATACAATGCTCCTCCATATAAAGGTGATCACTTCTTGCTCGCATATTTGAGCGAACGCTGCTGATACCCAATTTTTCCCTATATTATTTTCAAAATGCATATATATTTTTCAAAATTATGCATGGGCATCAATTAATATTTTTTCATAATTTTCTGTAATTTTAAAGGATTTTAATTAATTTATTCCATCCTTTTACTATCCAAATAATTACTAGTTGCATCACAAATGATTTTATAATAATTTTATCATTTATATTTATATTAAGCTTTAATTATTTTATGCATAATTATATTTTACATTGGTAGGTTATAATTGCAATAACTTCGCAATAATAGCCCATTTACGCGTAATTACTTTATTTTTTACATGAAATGACCTCTTATATTTTTATAACACTAAGTAATTATTTTAAATTATTTTTCATGCGTAAATAGCATTTTTAATCATTTATTAGCTATTTCTATAAATTATTTTATCGGATTAATTGGGTATTTAACAAATGGCCTCTTTTAATTTGATTTTCGGACCAGCACAACAACTAACCAGCCTAATTAAACCAACCCATAACCCAGTACCCAAATCCAATAACTCAATTTGTATAACCGGCCCAACCCAAAATTCGATCTTGGCCGTTGATCTTAGGAGATCAACGGTCCAGGATATCCTTTCCTTTTTAATTACACCAAACGACCCCAAAACCTACTCATTTTCTACAAACCCGCTCTGAATCCCTTTCCTCCTCTCTTCTCTCTCACCCTCCTCCTAACCCTAGCCCATCGTCACCATAACCCCTTTGATTCATGGGTTCTTTCTTCAATCTCATGCCTTATCTTGCCTCCTATCTCTGTTGGTTGTTCAATTTTCATGTTACTTGAGGGAATCTCAAAGGGATTCGAACAGACTTGGTTCAAATCCCTCGTTTTCTCGATGAGTCTGTCCGTATTCATCCCCATGTCTGTGAGTAGTATTATTTTTGTATTTTCATGGCTTCAAATATCTGGTTTCAAACCGGATTTTTCTCACCTCTGCTTATGTTTTAATATTTCCGGCTAAAACCATTCAGATCTGTTTAGATCTAAAGTGGTTTGAGTTTGTTTGTTAATTTTCCTTTAAGGTTCTGCTGTTTTGTTAACCGATTTTCGTTTTCCCTAAAAAGCTAGGGTTTCAATTTTCTTACAAGTTTCTGCAAAAAAATTTCGAACATTTAAGTGTTTAACTATGATTCTCTTCTGTTACCTTTTCAACTGGTTTCACTTGAGTTTCATCTCTATGTCTTTATGCTCTATGGTTTCATCTTTTTAAGTTTCTGCAAAATGTTTGAAAATGTTTAAGTGTTAACTCTGGATTTCTTCCTTTACTTTTTTGACTGAGTTTCATCTCTATGTCTTTACACCTTAGGGTTTTTCATTACTCGACTGTTTGTTATAATATTTTCCCCGTTCACCTTATCCCTGTCAATTAAAATGATTAATTGATTTACCGGCCTAATTTGGTTTTTGAAACTGAGTTTTCCTTAATACTGTTATTTCCTTATTTAGATTCTTTCCTTATATGTGATTAGTAATTAGTGTTGCTTCCCTTAATTATATTACTGGTTCGATTTCTGGGTTTTGATTGTTTTGACTGGCCTTTAATTGATTTCTGGATTTACTACTTACCTTATTTAGCCTCAATCTTGTCTACTGATTTATTCCGTGAAAGACTCTCCTTAATTTAAGTTACCCTTACTGTCAATTTATTCTCGTTAGCCCTAATTGATTGATTAATTGATGTTGCATGCCTTATTTGTGTGCAATTGATTCTCCTTCCTTATTTGATTTTACTCTACTGTTGCTATATAAACCTTTCATTTGTTCTGATTTTAAGAACACACACTGAGACACAAGCTCACACTCTTACATTCACACACTCACTTGAGTTCTTTCTATCACTCCGATTTGCTGCATTGTCTAGCCGACTGAAAGCCAAGGCTAGACTCTTGGATTCCAATTGCTTTCATCTTCCTGTTTACTTTATCCCCTAACTGGTATGCCCTAACCTTTGTAATGTCATTCTTTACACTTTGCTTGACTAGCCTGTATCAGTTCTATCTTTCACATGATTATATGATCTCATTTAGTAACATTGTTAACTTAGGACTAAGTTATTTTGAATAATATGAATCCCCTCATAGGTTAGTCTAAGGTTCAATTTGTTTCATGTACTGTTTGTTAATTCCATACCTATTCTGAACTTTACACACTATGAACATGTAACCAGTCAATTTGTTGCTTAACTTCCCTACCCTGTCTGTTTATTTCATGTATCTGGCCAACTCAATTTTTTTGTCTAACTATTTCTGTGATAATTACTAGTCTAAATATTTAACTACACTAGACTTCAATTTATTTGAGCTATGTGTTTGAGCATGAATTATGTTTGTCCTCTTGGTGCAGTTCTGCCTGCAACTCTATGTTCTGAATCCTGTTTCTTCTGAAATCCAATTGTTTTAAAACCTGCCCCTTTTTCCTTTTATGAACTGATATTTTTTTTAAAAAAAACCTACTCCTAGTAATTTAGGTTCCCAGCCACTCCAGTGTGAGCACTGCCTATGGTCCACTTGAGACTGCTTTGAAATTTGACACACTGGGGATTGGTTTTCCAATATCTTGAACTATCTTCTTAATGTGGTTCTGGTGTGAGCATTGCCCTGGGTCCCCTGAGGCTCTTGGGAACTTTGACACATTGAAATCCTGACTTTTAATGTCCCATGGGTGGATCATTGCTATACTCCAAAGCTGTTCTGTTGGAAGGTTTGGTTCCCAGGTTTATATTGAGCCTATCAAGGCTCCCTATAGTGTAATGGATACTATTATGTAATTTATTCATTTTTGGGCTGTAATAATCTATGTAATAGTAGATTTGGGGTTNGAGGGGGGGGGAGGGGAGGGGGGAGGGAGGGGGGTTTCCTTCTATTTTTGTTAAATTTGGGTAGGAATCCTGCCTATAGTTTAATTATGCTGATCAAGTTGTGTGATTTCCATTACTTGTTTAGAGATCCTGCCTATAGGATTTTCTAAATTGCTTTGTTTTGTATTTTACTCACATAACTAGAAGTCATGTTTATAGACCCCTTGCATTAGAAATCATGTCCATAGGATGTGTGCATATTTTATAACATACATGCATCCGTGACCATGTCTATAGGATTCTATCTGTCTTAATAATAACCTTCCTAGCAAGTTGCTTAAAATTCTGCCCACATACGACTTAGATATCATGCCTATAGGAGATAAAAAAATCAGTTTCTAACACTTAGAAATCATGCCTATAAGATTTAAACTAATAGATATCATGCCTATAGGGTGAAATCATTCTAACACCTATAAATCATGCCTATAGGAGTAAACTAATTTTGCAAATTAGAAAGCATGCCTATAGGGTCTAAAGGATAAAAAACTGTCTGTTAAAATCAGTAACTTGTTGTTATAGGTCTAATTAACATATTTAGATACCATGCCTATAGGAATCTGTTCTGGTTATCACCTTAGGCAGGCCTGTAGCATTATTAAGAATTTTGGGCTTAAAAACTGTGATATCTTGCTACCTGGAATATGCCCAGATTCAAGGACTAAAATCAGTAGGCAAACTGGTAGGTACCACTGCCCATTTTAATAATTGCTGTCATATATTCTATTTATGCTCATCTAGATATCCTTCCTATAGGGTCTTAAACTAATAAAAGTTGTCTGAATTGCGTGCATTTGATGTTTACTTGTGAAGGTTAACATGAGCCCCTATTTGCTCTTATGTGACAGTCCTATCTGAATTTTTGTTTGTCGCTTAGCTTTCTCATTTTTAAGCATCATAGATCAATCTAGAACTACCATAAATAGAGGTCCTAAACACCTCCAGGGCCATAGGTAAGGGACGGGTAGTGCGCGCTTAAGGCACGAGTTAGAAGCTATTAGAACACTTAGGTAATAATTGAAAGATAGTAATTGTGTAGTAAATGATATGATGTCATGTGCACTAATGCTATGTGTAGCACCCCAACTTGGGGAAAGTTACCAAGTATTGCACGGAAATGATCCTATCGGCTAAGAAACTTAGGACCCCTTTAATTCCTGCTTTAAATAGTTGTCTAAATTGGTTTATTTTCCATTAATGACTAATTCTCTTAATTAAGTTCGACCGGGACCCACCTTTGTGGACCTCAAGGGGTGCCTAACACCTTCCCCTCAAGGTAATTTCGAGCCCTTACCCGATCTCTAATGATGCAAACTAGTTTCATGAGTTATTAGCTTTAGGTGCCCTAACACACCCTAATCGTTAGGCGGCGACTCTTCAAATCTCATATCTCATCCCAAAAGGGAAGGGAGTTTATCATTAAATGTCGAAACCCAATTTCTCGAGAAAAAAGGGGGCGCGACAGCATGGCGACTCTGCTGGGGATAATTAGGCTCTTACCATAAAGAACTTTCTTTTTGTGAATTAGTCTTTAAGAATGCTTTATTCAATTAATACGTGCGCATCGTTTCCATTTCCCACTTTATGTGAATTTAATTTCCTATTTTCAAGCATTTATGATTTCTTTTTACTATGGAAACTAACTTGTCTCTTTGTTTTCTTTCTTAAAAGCCTTTTTAATTATTAAATACCGCCTTTATTATTTTATTTTAACGTGCAAATACGTGATAACGTGCTATTTACCGTTGCATAAATCATGTTCAACATCATATTTCACTCGTGCATAATCAATATGTAACGACCCGACCGGTCGTTTTGAGCTCTAGCGCGTCAATCAACGGTTTGAAGTTATGAGCAACTCCATTTCAGGTATTATGACTTGTAGGTGTGGTCGAAATTGAATTTCGGGAAGTTTAGAGTTAAATTGGAAAGAAAATTCTCATTTCAGAAGTCTTAAGTTGGAGAAATCAACTAAGATTGGAATTTCGAGTAAACGACCTCCGAATAAGGATTTGAAGGTTCCTGTAGGTTCGTATGATGATTTCGGACTTGGGCGTATGTCGGGATTGGGCTTTGGATAACCTGGGAGTGTTTCAGCGTATATTGTGGAAGTCGGCATTTAGAAGAAATTTCCTAAGTTTGGCTTGAAACGCATTTCAGTGATATTGATGTCTGTTTCGGATTCCTAGCCTGGGAATAGCTCCGTATGGTGATACTAGAGTTGGGAGCGCGATCGGAAGTGAATTTGGATGTCCGTATGTCATTTTGGAGTCATTTGGCTAAAGTTAGAAATTTGAAAGTTTTTGAGGAATTGAACCGGAAGTGGAAATGTTTATATCGGGGTCGGATTCCGATTCCGAAAGTTGAAATAGGTCCATAATGTTGAATAAGACTTGTGTACAAAATTCGGGGTCAATCGGATGTGATTTGATAGGTTGCGGCGTCGAATGAAGAAGTTTGAATTTCTAAAGTTCATAAAGATTTAGTTGAGTTGCGATCCATTGTTTCGATGTTATTTGATGTGATTTGAGGCCTCGAGCAGGTCCGCATTATGTTTTGGAACTTGTTGGCATGTTCGGGTTGGGTTCGGGGGGCCCCGGGTGTTAACCGGACGAGCATCAGACCAATTTTGAACTTGGAGAGCATAAGCTGAAGCTCCCAGCTTCTGGTGTGATCGCACCTGCACTTGGATGGCCGTAGGTGCGAGCTCGCAGATAGGGGACACGAGTCGCAGAAGCGAAAAGGCATGGGCTGGCCATGCACCGCAGGCGCGAAGAATTGGCCAAGGGTGCGAAGACCGCAGGCGCGAAGAAGCTGCGGGTGCGAATACCGCAGGCGTGAAGGTTTTGTCGTAGGCGCGGACACCGCATGTGCGAAGGTTTTGCCGCGGGCACGAAGATCGTTGGGCAATGAGTGTTTAAAGCGGGGGTTTGAGCATTTTTGCTCATTTCTTCATTCTTGGGCGATTTTTGGAGCTTCTTGAGAGGGATATTCACCTAGCAACTTGGAGGTAAGTCAATCCCACATATTGCAAGTTAACTACTTGGATTATATCTAGATTTTAACATGGAAAATCATGAAAAATTGTGGAAAAGTTGGAAATTTTGAAGAAAAACCTAGAATTTGTATTTTGGATTTCTACCACGAATTGAGCATGAATATTTAAATTGTATATTTGAGTTAGTAACGCTCTGGGTAGGGTATATCTTCGAGAAATTTCAGAATCCGGGCACGTGGGCCCGATCGCAGTTTGGTCAATTAACTGAGTGGAGTTGGGAAATTATATAACTTGAATTTTTGCGAGAATTAGAATGAATTTTCATTGCTTTGCCCGTTATTTCGTAGTTTTGGGGCGTTGTGAATCCATTGGAGTCATCGAAAGGGCTTGGAAGCCGGTTATGGGATTTTGGAGCGAGGTAAGTCTCCTTTCTAACTTTGTGAGGAGGAATTTTTCCCCTAAGTGAACTAATTAAAAGAAATGTGCTACTATCTGCGGGGGCTACGTACGCACGAGGTGAAGGGAGTCCGTGCGTAGCTACTATTATTCCATGTCCGGGTAGTCTAGGACCCACTAGCATGCCTTACGTCTTGTACATGTGATCCTGCGCATAATATTAAATTGTTAATGCTATTGAATGGGTAAATTATTTCCTAAGAAGACTAAAGTGTACCTCTCTTAATCATTTAGAAAGAGAATTGATTCCTACATGGATAATTGGTTACCTGATAAGGTTATATTATGGAATATTATTAAACTTGACAAATGAGTTTCAAAACAAAGATTTAAAAGCTATTTTTCATATTCCTTTAAGAAGAATTTTATCACTTTCTTGAGTAACTGCTTCTTGATAAAAATGCGGATTTATTATGTGAATATGTGTACATATGAGCACCTGAGTTGCACGTATGATTCGCGAGCAGGCTAGCCTTATTATTCTTATGTTGACCGTGCCGCATGATCGATTCGTGAGCGGGGAAAAAATAGATGCATCTATGGTTCGAGCCGTTCGACCCTTTGGCGGTGCACAGTTTATTATTGTTGGTACGCCCGTTCGACCCTCGGCCTTTCTTGCGCATGATAATTGCTGCGTATTTCTTGTGAATTATACATGTTTATCGGCCTAAGGAAATTCTTACTTTCCAGTTAAAAAGAAGAAGAGTTGATGTGAAAAAAATGTGAAATAAGTCTGATGTTCTCATCCCTGATTATTGTTTAAATTGTCAATTGAAATGACGAAGGTGTTAAAGTGTTAAATATAAGAAGAAGTGATATTGCCTTATCCTTGATGTTTAAATAAATTTCCTATGACATTCATGATTAGTGTCTCACTTGATTACACTAAATTGACCTTTAGCAAGTGTCAAATCGACCTTTCATCACTACCTCTCTGAGGTTAGGCGGGATACTTACTGAGTACACGTTGTTTTCGTACTCATGCTACACTTGCTGTGCATTTTTATTGCACAGGTACTTTCACAGCGATGTGGCTGGTGGAGACTTAGGCGAGCTGTATCATCCGGAGGCGATCCGCAGCTGACAGAGTCTCCCTTGTATTGTATTCATTTTGTTTTAAATTTCATTGTCCAATTTGTATCTCGGACAAGCTTTGTAATGATTGTATAAATTCTTAGAAATTGCTCATGCACTTGTGACACCGGGTTTTGGGAGGTGTATGGGATGTATTTTATAAAAATGGAATATTAAACTGTCGTATTTACTTAACGAATTTTGTTTAGTTATTTCGTAATAAGTTAAAGGTAATGATTTCAAAAATGTTAAAACAAGAATTTATTTCAACGAATTAATGATTGGCTTGCCTGACGATGGCGTCCGGCGCCATCACAACCTTAATAGATTTTGGGTCGTGACAACATGGTATCAGAGCACTAGGTTCCCTTAGGTATCACGAGTCATGAGCAAGTCTAGTAGAGTCTTGCGGATCGGTACAGAGACGTATGTACTTATCTTCGAGAGGCTACATGGCTGTTAGGAGTACTTCTCTTCTTGATTCCTCATCGTGCGATTTGATTCCTTTAAGGCTTATGCCCATGTTTATTCCTACTCAACCTTACGCGTCGCGAAGCGCTTGCTATGAATCGGGAATCTGGGAATTGAAATGGTGCTACAGATGTGATGCGAGATGTTTTCCAAGTGTAATTGATTGGGGATGTTGTTGTGGCCCTGTAGAAGGATAATGTGTTGTTTTGGCTCAGTAGCTATGTTTCCGAGAGCCTTAAGGCCATGCTCAGGTTGTGATGATGTTTACGATTGGTTATCGCGCGATGTCGATATGATGATAGAATGCTTGCCAATATGTTGGGGGTGATGAATGGCTCGAAGGTAGGTCTTCTCAGGGCGTGATTTCGAGATTACAACATTTTAGTTCCGGCAGAGGAAAGGCATTTGGACTATAAATCGTCAGGTTTTGGATTTATAAAGCAGTAAGACTTGGTGTTTTCAAGTAAGGTGGAATATTCACATATGATGTGAAATCGCCGTCATTGATCGAATGGAATGTGTTAAGTCTGTCGGTACTATGGTTTCTTCGGTTGCATTGGGTCAGAGTGTTGTGAAGTAGTATTGAAGAAGTGGTTGTTAGATATCGTGGTGCGTGGTGGTTCAGGACTGAATAATTATTTCTAATGAAGGCAGCTCGAGAAAGATGATCCTCAGAGAGTTTGAAGTCGCAGTGATCTACTAGTGTAAGAGCTGCAAAGAATGATATTGAATTGGATAGCATACGATGAAGGAAGACATGTGAGGAGTGTCAGGCGGCGGCTAAATTTCTAAAAGGCCAGGTGTAAGGAAAGGAGGTCAGGTAGTGCTTAAAGGAATGAGATTAACAAATGGGAGAGTAGCAGCGTGGCATAGGAGTTCAGTGGTAAGATAGCTGCCTACCCTGAGGGAAGGTTTGAGAGTCTTAGTGGATGGTGATTGGGTCTACGAGCTTAAGTTGAAATGTGGGTTATGTCGGCGGAAGGTTGGATACAACAGGGAGGAGTCGTTAGGAATGAATAAGGACGCAATGTGGCGGTGAATCTGAAGATGTTGTAGTGCATTTAGTTGATGTCCATGAGGAGCGGACGGACTGGTAAAGTTGGTGAATGAGAACAGGCATAGGATGGGATTAGTGTTGTTGAGGGTGTGCAGTACAACGTCGTTGGAAGGTGTCAGTTGGTGATTTCCACAGGTGGGTTATCTCCTGTGAGTAGGTTAGCGGTCGTGTGGTTGGAAAGTCTCTGTGAGGGGTTCTAGTGGCTATTCGGTAGGAGGCATAATGTGTGAATAATGCTAGAGAATTTGAGTATTTAGGGAGTGCTAACAAGAGAATTTGGAAGAATTGGATGGATTGGTTAAGCAAGATCATGTTACAAAGAGAAAGGATCTCAGCAGGGTCTAGAGTAGTGCAATGAGTAGCTTCGGGCTAAGTGGGGGAGTCCCACCACCTGCAGTTGGGTTGTAGGATGGTCTTCTCATGGGGTTGCAGATTGTCGGCATATTGGCAAGTTATTTCACCTAAGGGGAAAGGAGTAAAATGGTAATTGTGAATGCATGCAAAAGTCGGCCCTATTGGACCAGGGTTAGGCTTTGAAAGATTCAAAATTTATGCTTAAGGCATAGACGAGTTGTAAGGGTAGTGACTCAGTCATGTACTTCATTGAGAGGATGTTCGTGTGCTAGAAGAGCCTTGGAGTTGATTGTATTCAGGACCAGTCAGAGTGGGTGACTCTCAATAACGGTCCTAGTAAATTCGAAAGTTAAGAATGCGGCATTTAAGGGTTTCAGGCAGCAGTATGATTAAGAGTCGAGCTTTTGCAGTATAATTCCTGATAAAGGGAGAATAATTGGAGTGTTCTATGTTTTTTTCAGCATGCAGGATAGTATTGGAGGAGTGAGAAAAATAAACTCCGGGTTGTAGCAAGATTTTCAGGAGGGTATGAGATGGGTTGCGGGATTTAGGTGGCATGGTCTCGTCAATCAAGGCCACTCGGGATGAGTGAGGATTGAGTTTGCTATGAGTTGAATGGGTTTACTATTCTGAGGCAATTAAGGATGATTAAAAGAAGGTAGATTGATTAGCCATGGTTGAAATGGCACATTTATGGCAGTGATCAGTTTCGTCGGTGTAATTAAACTATGCATGTTGTATGGCCGGTATGTGCGGGTCTTGTCGGCCGTCGTAATAGATTTCATGTGGGAGAATTCGAGTGTTATGGCCTGTCAGGTGTAGGCGGATCCTGGAAGGGTTACAGTGGTATAGACTACTACTTAAGGATTTGCATGTATTGTGATTGTGGGAATCCTCTTGTGTATTGTCACGGTTCTCTTGAATTGAGGTAAGAAAAAGGTTTCTATATGATGAAGTGTTCAGGCTATTAGTGATTCAGGAGTTATAATGGAATTCTTGCGCTATTTCATATTGGCATATCAGGTGTCGACAAGGATGTCATGAGCTCGGGTGAGCAAGGGAAAAAAGGATTTGAATGATTAAGGTAAGCAGGTGATGACTTTAGCGTCCTCTGAGATCGGAGTTTGATGAAAGAGGCTTTGATCCTGGTTATGGGATTCTTGATTTGCTTTACAACATTAGTGTGGTCGGTGGTATGGATGTGCAGACTTGTTGCCTTGTGTGGAAGGTCGTGGAACCATGAACGCGGGAAGCTTGTATAAGTGTGACATGTAGTCACCTGATTGGTTGAAGATTTAGACCAAGTATGAGGAAGTGCAACATTGCTTATTTGAGAATTTATGCCTGGAAGGCGTTCGGTTCAGTTAATTGTGGATTGTGGGGTGTTTGTCCCAGCTATGATGGTTGTTCTTGTGTATTATGAGAGGAGGTGGGTTAATATGGACCCAGGTAAAAGCTATTACCCTAGTTCGGTGCGAGCAAGGTAGACTCGATGTTGGTGGATGGAACTAAATATGATTATGGGCTCCATATGAGTCAGATGTGTTCTTTTCAGTATAGCGCTCCTCAAGGAGGGGTGTTGGAATATCGGATGTTGTTCCGTATTCGTTCATTTCATGTAAAATTATTATGATTGTGTTGTGTGAGTTGTGAAACGGCTTGATAATTCCTATGTGTTAAGATTCAGCGTAGTGATGATGTTATGTGAGCAGGAGGGATCTTGAGATTTCAGAGTATATATATATATATCGCACCTCATTTGTGCTTGAGTTTTGTAGCATATGGCCTTATCAGTCTCCCCAGGATGGTATTATGCACTTAGTGTGCTTCTGACCGATATTTGGTAATTTGTAATGGTGCGCGATTCAGCTCTGTGTATATCTCCTTATGTGAATCTTATGTGTGGATCGGGTGGCACGTCGCCACGGGTATGTTATTTGTATCGGGTTGCACACTGCAACAGTGTGATGTTGAGTAAGGTTTTTTCTGAGAAAGTTCATATTAGTTGCGTGATTCGAGTAGTCCCACCCTGAGTCATTCCTTTATGTATCATGTTCGAGTTATGGCCTATTGGCGCGTTGTGGTATCATGTGAGACTGTTGGTCATGTTTGGGGTGATTTGTTGTCTGAGCAGTTCATACTGGGTGAGACGAGATTATTGATCAGGGATCAGTGCGATAAGATTATGTGAAATACATTAAAGGACAGTTACCCTTATTGGTTTGTAATGAGGTGATGATTCTAGTCAAGAGGAGATATTCAATGATTTGTTAACTCTATAGTTGGTTATGAATTTCTACACCTCTCCTCCGTTGTGGTGGTATCGCCAGCATTATAGCAGGATGTATATATATATATATATATATATATATATCATAAGGTGCATTGGGAGCATTAGATTCGTGGAATTTTGGTTATTAAGGTTCAAGGAATGTCATTGTGAGTGGATGATGAAATATGCGGTGTATGGCGCTAAATTCAGCAAAAGTATGCAGTCATGTTTTGGTACCTCGTGTGGTAGTTGATACGGTGATATATATAGGAAATAGGTCTGGTAGAGAAATTTCAAGTGTTGGAATTGGATTCTAAGCTTATTATATAGATAAAAGAAGAAATCTTTAGATTTGATCAAGCTAATGTACCCAACTGGGTTGTTGTAGCACGGGAAGGTGCTCAAGGTGTTAAACAGCGATTTCGGATAACTCCAGAGCAGTTCTTAGCACGTTCGAGGACGAACGTTTGTTTAAGTGGGGGAGAATGTAACGGCCCGACCGGTCATTTTGAGCTCTAGCGCGTCAATCAGTGGTTTGAAGTCATGAGCAACTCCATTTCAGATATTATGACTTGTAGGTGTGGCCGGAATTGAATTTCGGGAAGTTTAGAGTTCAATTGGAAAGAAAATTCTCATTTCAGAAGCCTTAAGTTAAAGAAATCAACTAAGATTGGAATTTTGAGTAAACGACCTCCGAATCAAGATTTGAAGGTTCCTGAAGGTTCGTATGATGATTTCAGACTTGGGCGTATGTCCGGATTGGGCTTTGGATAACCCGGGAGTTTCAGCGTATATTGTGAAGAAATTTTCTAAGTTTGGCTTGAAGCGCATTTCAGTGATATTTATGTCTGTTTGGGATGCCGAGCCTGGGAATAGCTCCGTATGGTGATTCTGGAGTTGGGAGCGCGATCGGAAGTGAATTTGGATGTCCGTAGGTCAATTTGGAGTCATTTGGCTAAAGTTAGAAATTTGAAATTTTTTGAGGAATTGAACCGGAAGTGAAAATGTTTATATCGGGGTCGGATTCCGAAAGTTGGAATAGGTCCATAATGTTGAATATGACTTGTGTACAAAATTCGGGGTCAATCGGATGTGATTTGATAGGTTGCGGCGTCGAATGAAGAAGTTTGAATTTCTAAAGTTCATAAAGATTTAGTTGAGTTGCGATCCATTGTTTCGATGTTATTTGATGTGATTTGAGGCCTCGAGCAGGTCCGCATTATGTTTTGGAACTTGTTGGCATGTTCGGGTTGGGCTCCGGGGGCCCCGGGTGTTAACCGGACGAGCATCAGACCAATTTTGAACTTGGAGAGCATAAGCTGAAGCTCCCAGCTTCTGGTGTGATCGCACCTGCACTTGGATGGCCGCATGTGCGAGCTCGCGGATGGGGGGCACGAGTCGCAGAAGCGAAAAGGCATTGGCTGGCCAGGCACCGCAGGCGCGAAGAATTGGCCAAGGGTGCGAAGACCACATGCGCGAAGAATCCGCAAGTGCGAATACCGCAGGCGTGAAGGTTTTGTCGCAGGCGCGGACACCGCATGTGCGAAGGTTTTGCCGCGGGCGCGAAGATCGCTGGGCAATGAGTCTTTAAAGCGGGGGTTTGAGCATTTTTGCTTAATTCTCCATTCTTGGGCGATTTTTGGAGCTTCTTGAGAGGGATATTCACCTAGCAACTTGGAGGTAAGTCAATCCCACCTATTGCAAGTTAATTACTTGGATTATATCTAGATTTTAACATGGAAAATCATGAAAAATTGTGGAAAAGTTTGAAATTTTGAAGAAAAACCTAGAATTTGTATTTTGGATTTCTACCACGAATTGAGCATAAATATTTGAGTAAATTGTATATTTGAGTTAGTAACGCTATGGGTAGGGTATATCTTTGAGAAATTTCGGAATCGGGGCACGTCGGCCCGAGAGCATTTTGGTCAATTCACTAAGTGGAGTTGGGAAATTATATAATTTTAGTTGTTGCGAGTATTAGAATGAATTTTCATTACTTTGCCCGTTATTTGGTACTTTTAGGGTGTTGTGCATCCATTGGAGTCGTCGGAAGGGCTTGGAAGCCGTTTATGGGATTTCGAAGCGAGGTAAGTCTCCTTTTTAACTTTGTGAGGAGGAATTGTCCCCTAGGTGAACTAATTAAAAAAATGTGCTACTATCTGCGGGGACTACGTACGCACGAGGTGACGGGAGTCCGCGCGTAACTACTATTATGCCATGTCTGGGTAGTCTAGGACCCACTAGCATGCCTTACGTGTTGTACATGTGATCCTGCCCATAGTATTAAATTGTTAATGCTATTGAATGGGTAAATTATTTCCTAAGAAGACTAAAGTGTACCTCTCTTAATCATTTAGAAAGAGAATTGATTCCTACGTGCATAATTGTTTATCTGATAAGGTTATATTATTGAATATTATTAAACTTGGCAAATGAGTTTCAAAACAAATATTTAAAAGCTATTTTTCATGTTTCTTTAGGAATAATTTTAAAACTTTCCTGAGTAACTGCTTCTTGATAAAAATGCGATTATGTGAATATGTGTACATATGAGCACCTGAGTCGCATGTATGATTCGCGAGCGGGCTAGCTTTATTATTTTTATGTTGACCGCGTCGCATGATCGATTCGCGAGCGGGAAAAAAATAGATGCATCTATGGTTTGAGCCGTTCGACCCTTCAGTAGTGCACAATTTATTATTGTTGGTACGCCCGTTCGACCCTCGGCCTTTCTTGCGCATGATAATTGCTGCGTATTTCTTGTGAATTATACATGTTTATCGGCCTAAGGAAATTCTTACTTTCCAGTTAAAAAGAAGAAGAGTTGATGTGAAAAAAATGTGAAATAAGTCTGATGTTCTCATCCCTGATTATTGTTTAAATTGTCAATTGAAATGACGAAGGTGTTAAAGTGTTAAATATAAGAAGAAGTGATATTGCCTTATCCTTGATGTTTAAATAAATTTCCTATGACATTCATGATTAGTGTCTCACTTGATTACACTAAATTGACCTTTAGCAAGTGTCAAATCGACCTTTCATCACTACCTCTCTGAGGTTAGGCGGGATACTTACTGAGTACACGTTGTTTTCGTACTCATGCTACACTTGCTGTGCATTTTTATTGCACAGGTACTTTCACAGCGATGTGGCTGGTGGAAACTTAGGCGAGCTGTATCATCCGGAGGCGATCCGCAGCTGACAGAGTCTCCCTTGTATTGTATTCATTTTGTTTTAAATTTCATTGTCCAATTTGTATCTCGGACAAGCTTTGTAATGATTGTATAAATTCTTAGAAATTGCTCATGCACTTGTGACACCGGGTTTTGGGAGGTGTATGGGATGTATATTATAAAAATGGAATATTAAACTGTCGTATTTACTTAACGAATTTTGTTTAGTTATTTCGTTATATGTTAAAGGTAATGATTTTAAAAATGTTAACACATGAATTTATTTCAATTAATTAATGATTGGCTTGCCTGACGATGGCGTCCGGCACCATCACGACCTTAATAGATTTTGGGTCGTGACACAATACTATAGCAACGCTTGATGAGTGTTTGCGCACTTCCTACATATCACCTCTTAAATTCAGAAATGCTTATTTGCGGTAAATCTAGTCGATCAACGGCGCAGTCGACGGTTCCGTGCCTTTCCCCCTCGAGCTGTCCACTTGAGCATACCAGTCTAGACCTCTATAGAAACCTTATTCTGATTAATTGTACATGCATCATGGTCATACCTAGCCAGGGTTAATATGTTTTCCACATAATAGCGCATTAAGAAAAGCCTTGTCCCAAAGTCCACTGGGGTTTCCATAATCCCAACAGACGCAATCATGATATGTGCATTAATTTGGAGAAATAAGTTCCAATATACTAATTACTGATGTATAAATAGTCGAATCTGGAGGGGGAAAGGGTCTAACCTTATTTGTTTTGCATAAAATGAGGCACGAAGTCCCCAGGTTCGGCATGGTCCGTAACATACCACCATTGTTGCTAGATTGGTGGGAAGATCTTTTATCAAGTGACAAAAAGCATGTGAAAAAGGTCCTGGGAAATTTGCCTTCTTTATTGGACATCTAACTGAATAATGTGTTGATTGAAGACGCCACAACGTTCTGGGATAGTGAAAGATCCGTGTTTCGCTTTGGAAACATAAAAATGACCTCTCTCTTGGAAGAAATAGGGGGATTCACTGGACTGCCTTGGGACAGTCCCGGTTTATTGGTTCCAGAAAAATGTACCACTAGGGGGTTTCTGAAAATGATGGGTCTGAAAAAGAACGACGATTTGGAGTGCCTGAAGAAACCCTACATACCCTTTGACTGTCTCTATGAACGATATGGTCATAGAAAATCCTATCGTATCTACCATGATGAATTCTCTATCACTTCCTTGGGTTTTATTCACCGCAGGGTTTTTGTGTTCATCGTTTGCTTCGTGGGTATGATAGTGTTTCCGATGAAAGGGGACAAAATTCATACCAGACTGCCCATGGTAACAAAAACCCTAATGGAGGGGTCGAGGGGAAAACATACACCATTATCCTTATGATAATAGCAGATATATATCGGGACTTGGACCACTGCCAGAAGGGATTCAAACACTTCGAGGGTTGCAATTTGCTGCTACAGGTTTGGTTATTAGAGCATCTCCAAAGTGGTCAATACCATCAAGAGTTTCCACGAAGGACGTAGAATGATCATATAGATTTCCATCACCCTAAGAGAATGACCTATATCCCAAACAGGTTTGCTCAACCAGAGAGTGCTACAGAATGGGTGCAGTTTTTCGATAATTTGACTGAGGATCAGGTTCAATGGATGTTCGAATGGTTCCCTACTGACGAGTTCATCATCAGGTCTAGGGACGTTCTGCACTTAGTGTTGATCGAGTTAAGGGGCATATACCCTTATGTTCCCATCAGGGTTATGAGACAAGCAGACAGGAAGCAATTCATACCGCGTCATTAAAATGAGTCATTATAGGGCATATTTTCAGGATGACTACCACCCATACAAATGTGAAGCTCAACATATGTGGCACCTAAAGATTATTGTAGAAAGGGACACCATCGAACCAGACCGATATCACGCAGGGCACGTGTACTTTTACCCATCATGGTTGGAGGACTGCATAGCAGGAATAGTCGAGCCAGGGGTTGGTCGAGGAAACATATTCATAGATGAAGCTGCCGAAGCACAAGTGAAGTATAACAGACTGCGCAAAAGGGTTCGCGAGTCCGAGGCCGAGCATCTGGAGCAGCACAAGACTGATATGGGATTAGTCAATGAATGAAAGGAAACGACTACCAGATCAAATGAAAGGTTAGAATATCTGGAGCAGGGTCTGATGGAACTGGAAGGGAAAATGAGGAAAAGAGTCATAGACTGCCAGAATGCTGAAGGTATCGAAGGAGGACATCTAGCAAGGGCATACTTGCTGCTGGACATGCGCGACCTAGGGAACCTGATCGATGGAGCCAAGAGAGCTAGGCCTGGAGAAGGTCCTTTTGGGACCAAGTAGATTAGGTTTATTCGTTGTTGCTTTTCAAATGTAATAAGGCCAACTACCATTAGTGACTTATCTTATTTAGTGTCGTTTTAGATTAATCTATTTTACATTAATGAAATGAGGCAATAATTGGCACTGAAGTTCTCCAAATCAACTTGTCGCTAGGTCTACCTCGGGCATAACGAGGCTACCAAATTAGGACGTAAATTTACATTCCTGCACTATGTGTTTAAATATTGCAAATACTCTTTTTGGATCCCTTATTGACTTGGTTACCTTTTGCTTTTCTTCTTTTTTTTATTATTATTCCCATTCCCCAAGGTTGGTTTACACATACTGGCATCAACAACATATCACACCAGATCTAGGGGACGTCCACCTCTTCCTCCTCCAAGTGCATCCAAAGGCAAAGGGAAAGCTAAAATGGATAGTATAAGTGGCGACAACACCAAACCACACATGCTGAGAATATGGAAACTTCTGATTGTCGGAGTACTCCGACACCAAATGACTTAGCTTTTCGGCTTGAAAAGAAAATACTTGAACTACAAGGTGAGCTTGAGCAGGTCCGTAACTTGGAAAACCTCTCCCTCAAACTAAACATCCCAGATATCAACCATCCAAATACCCCAAAATCGGCACCTGCCCAGAATGCACCCGACCAACGCCCACAGAATCCTCCTGTACCCCATCAATATACAACCCCTCCTCAAAATCCTTTTACCCATACCTACGCCTCCTTAACATCATCTCCTGACTCAATATCCGCAGATCACTTACCACACTTCTCAAAATACCCCACAACCTATCCTCGATCCCCAAAATTCAACCAATGATCACCACTATACCCAAATTCCCGGCCTTCACCAAAACAACCCATATACGTGGAAACCTTACTCCACTCCACTCAACCAATCTGATATACACCAAAATCCGCCGAGAAGGACCTGCTCATTAAGAACATGGCAGAGGAGCTCAAGAAACTCACAACCCGAGTTCAGGATGTTGAAGGAGGCAAAGGAATCATAGGTCTGAATTACGCGGATTTATGCATTCAGCCAGATGTGGAACTGATGGAGGGTTACAAACCTCCCAAGTTCTAAATGTTTGATAGAACGGGTGACCCAAGGGTTCACTTGAGAACTTACTGTGACAAGCTCGTATGGGGTTGGAAAGGACGAAAGGATTCGCATGAAGCTATTCATGAGAAGCCTCACTGGAGATGCCCTATCCTGGTACATAAGCTAGAATCCCAGGAAATGGGCTAATTGGGTGAGCATGGCGATAGATTTCATGGACAGATTTAGATTCAACACGGAGAATGCACCTAATATTTTCTATATCCAGAATCGCAAGAAGAAACAAACTGAGACTTTTCGTGAGTATGCTACTCGGTGGAGGTTAGAGGCAGCAAAGGTCAGACCGGCATTAGATGAGGAACAAATGAACAAGTTCTTTGTCAGGGCGCAGGATCCACAATATTACGAAGAGTAATGGTTATAGAGAATCAGAAGTTCTCCGATATCATCAAGCTCGAAGAAAGGATCGAGGAAGGTATTAAAAGTGGAATGGTGACAAATTTCAAGGCATTGCAGGCCACGAACAAAGCATTGTAATCAGGTGGCATATCAAGGAAGAAAGAAGTGGGAACAGTAATGGTTGCCCAAGGCCCAAAAACTCCATTTGTATACCAAACACCTCCACCCACATACCGACCATCACCTCTCAGATATTCCCAACCTGATACCGCCTACCATACCTATAAATCCCAACCATCCTATTATCAGTCACCTCCAACTCGTGCAAACTACCAAAAACCCAGGCTTAATTTTGATCGCAAACCACCCAGACAGTACACCGCCATTGATGAACCCATCGACCAGTTGTACGAAAGGTTGAAAGCTGCTGGTTATGTCACCCCTATTCTAGTTGTGGAAATGGAGAATTCATCTCAATGGAACAATCTAAACAAGACCTGTGCATACCATTCCGGTGTGAAGGGACACACTGTTGACGAGTGTCGCACCTTGAAAGGCAAGATCCAAACACTGATCGATAATAAGGTCATACAGGCAAAGGAAACTAAACCTAATGTACGCAACAATCCCCTCCCAGATCATAGGGGCGAAATGGTCAATGTAATAGAAACTGATGAAGAACGGGATCTCGAGGGGTCAATTGGGATTATTCGAGAAGGTGACGATCCTAAGAAGCATGCAGTCACACTCAATACCATTGTGGTACAGGTACAACCGCTAGTTGAAGTGGAGATAGCCGCATCAGCTCCCTTCGAGGTAGAAGCGACCCCACCTGTAGCAATACCCGCTCCATTTAAGGTGGAGATGGACACACCTTTTATTGTGACGGTGGAAACCAATGTTTTACCTTGGTATTATGTGGTCGAGGCTAGAAGAAAAGGAAGGTCGAAGATGGAAGAATCCGGTGCTACAAAAGGAATGGCTAGAACATGAAGGGTTTATACACCTGAACATTTGGGAGATGCCAGTAAGCAAGCTTCCAGTAAACCGCCCGTTATTGAGACTGGTCCAGATGACCTCTAGAGGAAGGTACAGGCAAGAGAGTACTATGTCGTCGATCATCTAAGAAAAACTCCCGCCCAAATATCTATCCTGTCGTTGCTGCAAAATTCTAAGGAACACAGGAATGCTCTAATGAAGGTACTGAATGAATCATATGTGCCCAACAACATCACTAGAAGAGAAATGGCCAATATGGTGGGGAAAGTGCTAGAAAGCCACAAGATCACCTTTCATGAGGACGAACTGTCACCTGAAAGGTTAAGTCACAACATAGCACTGCATATCACGGTGAAATACGAAGATAAGTTTATCGCCAGACTTTTGATAGATGGAGGATCTAGCCTCAACATTTGCCCGTTGACAACTCTGAAGAGGTTGGGCAAGGGTTTACACGAGATAAGAGTAGGGAATATGAATGTGAAAGTGTTCGACGGGTCTCAAAGGGCTATAATTGGAGAAACCAATCTCTGCCTACATATGGGTCCCACTTGGTTTGATGTTGAGTTTCATATGCTGGACATATCAGCCTCCTATAATCTATTGTTGGGATGACCTTGGATACATGCCGCTGGGGCTGTAACATCTACTTTGCACCAGGCCGTGAAATTCGAGTGGAATCATCAAGAAGTAATCATTCATAGAGATGTGAGTAACCCTATTTACACCAGTCAGACTGCCCCGATGGTTGAAAACAGAAGGAGGTTAGGTGGAGAAACTTACCACCGCATCGAGCGTGTTAATGCAATCGAAAGGGATAAGTGTTGGAGTAGCAAAATAGAGAGCATATTGGCATGGAAAGCGTACGAACCTGGAAGAGGGCTTGGTCAAAACCTTCAGGGTATCTCCAAGCCAATATAGCTGAAGCGCCATGATACCACCTTTGGGCTGGGGTATCAATACACCTGGCAATAATACGATGATTGGTCACCACTGTGGCGTTCTGCATACTACCTCCTTGAACAGCCCATTCCGCACTTATGTCAGACTTTCCATCAGGACGATGTCATATGGGGATCAGAGGAAGAAGAAGCATTGGCAGCATTAATGAATTTTTTCTTGGAAGATGATGACATGAATTTCTACGTGATCGTCGAGGAGAAGAAGGATCAAGGCCCTACCATCCAAGCTGTGGAGAGAGAAGCATTCCTCAAGAACTGGGTTGTTAGACCATCAAGGGCCCGATGAGTCCCGGGGTAGCAAGGCTGAATATCATTGTTTACTTTTTCTGAAAATGATTTCCACTTTTGTGTTTTTGTTTTAAACAATATTTTCAATGTTCCCAAAATGTTATTTGAGCTACTGAAAATCATTTTTCTTAACGCTTTAAATAGCTCGATGTTTTATTATTAATGCTTTCTCTCATGTTTTTATCCCTACAACATTACTATTTCCTATCTTGATAAACCAACAAATGTGGCATGTAATGAGATAACGCAACAAAAGGATAGTGATTCATAAGAAATAGATGAAGAGGATGTAATACATAAAGAGATCGTCAGAGAAGTAGAAAATTTTGAGAACAAAATCGAACTACGCTCAACCTGATTCCTGTTTAAGAGGGGATACGTAGGCAGCCTTGTGGGTTTGGTCACAATTCAATAAAATTTCTATTTCCCCCACAATCAGAAACTGGGGCAGAATTTTGAGGAAGACCCTCAAAATTCTGAAGCAAGTTCAGCTAACCGCAGCGTATGGAGAAGCCAGAAAAGTCATCTAGTTAACTGGGGCAGAATTTTGAGGAGGACCCTCAAAATTCTACGG
>ML325002.1:0-21654 GCA_005239505.1 Nicotiana paniculata | reverse complement strand
CAGATGCCTACTGAGTAAAGCAGGGGGCCCGCCATTGCAGCACATTTACAGAGAAGCAAACCAAACAGCAGATGCAATGGCGAAGAACGGAAGCAACTTGCAAGATATTGGAAGCTTAATGATCTACTTATCTCCTCCGTCTTTTGTTTTATCTATTTTGGAAAGAGACAAGTTAGGAACTATGTATCCTAGAATAATTCCCGTATGTAATGTACTATGTAATGACTCTTAGATGAGCTTTAATATAAGTCTTCATTACACAACAAAAAAAACTAGGTAATAATTAAGTATGAGAGTTGTAGATAAGTTGTATAGTGTATAATTAGTTGTATGGAATTTATTTTATGTATGTTATTGTATACATATCAAAGTTTGTATTAAATTTGTATGAAATTTATTTTTAATTTATATGCTGATGTACCATACATTATTCTTTTTTGAAATAGGTAATCATGGCATAGAGAGGGAAGATTTGCGCTAACTATGGCTTAAAGTAGGTAACACACAACTGGAAGGAGTCTCATTTAGATGAAAGGATATTTTGAAATTCGTTCCCTTCAATTACGCCATTTTTTAAACAAAGAATCCCCTAATTTAAGCCACTAATAATGAAATCATATAAATTGTAAGAAAAGCTTGTTTAGGACAGGTAATATACAAAACTTGAATACTTTTAATAAATAAATTTCAAATACTTAATAGGAAGAAAAAAATACCTTAAATTTGGGTGGCCCTATGTTTCTTGAGAATTACGGCTAAAATGAGAAGCTCCTTCTTTATAAGTAACTCGGAATGCCATGCATGCATGACCATGAGACAGACACCTCAGTGTCTCTTCTTACATAAGAGAAAAAATTAGACACACAGACATCTTAGAGGGTGTTTAGATTGACTTTTAAGTTGGTCAAACCAACTTTTAAGCTCTTTTAAACTTTTTTCAGTTTTTGACATAGTAAAAAGTACTTAAAATAAATTAAAAACTGCTTAAAATAAGCCAAAGCAATAAGCTGGGCAACCCCAACTTATTATTTTTTGGCTTAAAAACTATTATGCTGAAACACCACTTTTATAAAGCCAATCCAAATGGACTCTTAGTCACATGTTACTTAGAGGGTGTTTGTATTGGGGTTTATGCTGGTCAAATAAGCTTTTAAGCTCTTTTAAACTTTTTTTTCAGTGTTTGACAAAGTAAAAAGTGCTTAAAATAAATTTAAAACTGCTTAAAATAAGCCAAAGCAATAAGCCGAGCAACCTCAACTTATTACCTTTGGCTTAAAAACTATTTCTGCTGAAACGCCATTTTTTTAAGCTAATCCAAACGGACTCTTAGTCATATGTAACTTAGAGGGTGTTCGGATTGGGTTTTAAGTTGGTCAAATAAGCTTTTATGTTTTTTTTATAGTTTTTTTCAGTGTTTGATAAAGCTATAAAGTGTTTAAAATAAGTTAAAAACAAAGCAAAAACAATAAGATGAGCAACTTCAACTTATTAGTTTTTTGGCTTAAAAGCTATTTCTGCTAAAATTCATATTTTTTAAGTCAATCCAAACGGACTCTTAAACCATCAATTAATTTTATTTAAATTGTCTATTGAAAAAAGCCAACTTCATTATATCAATTATGTATATATCCGCTTAAGTATTTCTTTTGCCAGAATAATTGGCTACCATAAAAAGGGAAAAATTTCAGTATCAAACGAACAAGCATTTGATAATATAAAAAGATCACGAAAGTATAAGTATGATAAATAAACAAGCACGAACCATAAATGGTCATAGCATTTGAAAATTAGAAAAAACACTCCTTAATGTATTACAGGTCCAACAAGACAATCACAATGAATTTCTTGAGTATATTTTTGTATATACCTTTATAACTTCTTTGTTGAATAAGTACATATATTTAATACTAACAAAATTATATAAATATATTTTTATTTTTCCGTTATATATGATTTAAGCTTTAAAATTTAGGTTTTATCAACAAAACTCTATTTACGTATTAGAAAAGAGGTGGGCGTCATTCAATACCCCATATGAGACCGAGCTAAGAATTTTTTTTAAAAGACAAATCATAAACTAAAAAATCTTATACAAATATTTGAATGGATTCAATATTTATCTTTGCTTGTCAATAAATAAAACTTATACACTAATTATATATGATTAAATAAATATTATACGTCCTCAATCTATTTTTAGTTTTTAAGTTAGTTCTTGTAATAAAATTTCAACTAGTTTTCTCGACTTTTGTAGTCGTTAAGAACCCACCCCCCCGCCCCCCGAAAAAAATGTCCTAACGGCGTCGTATCATAGACTAAGGTCCCAAACTCCCACTGGTGACAAAACCCAAAACCTTGCTTCACTCCATCCTAGAACCCTAAAAACAATGGCGGATTGTGAGTCGAAATCAGAACACAAAAAGATGAAGAAGACGAAGACGAAGAAACGAAAGCAAAACAACACCGATGAAATTGAAGAGCAAGCCCATGACAGACCTTCAAAAGCCCATCGCACCAACCAGCAGCCCGCCGAAGTTGAAGAACCTATAATAGTTCTGCCTGAAAGTGAAGAATCAATTAAGCTTCAGGAAAACTCCCCATGGAGAAATCTACAGTTGATTTTGTCCCTTCAGAATAACTCTATCCCTCTCCAACAGTCAGTACTATTACTTCACTTCACTCTTCAGCTATATTTTGACTATAAAACTGTTTGGTTTGGTTTTTAGTTTGGAATTGCTTTGCTTTGTTTGCAAGTGTTTGGATTTGGTTTTAGAAGAATGATTTTGTTATTAGTTGTAGCAGAAATTTGCTTTGTGTTTTTTATTACTTTTATTTTTATCTTGTAAATAACTACCTTTAATACCAAGCTAGCCTGCGCAGAGGCGCAGCTAGGATTTTGAAATTTACAGAGTTCTAAATTCTAGAAAAGACAGCTACTTGGTTATGGATAAATTATTTATACATATTAAGTGAATTTTTAACACAAGTACAAGATTTGGACCAAAGCTTCGCCCCTGAGTTTGGATTGGCTATATGAACAGTCAATGTCCATGTTGCTATGTTTTAGACTCATCTATTGTAAGGATTAATCATAAATTCACTAGTTTTATGCTGTCTGTTAGCAATGTTAGATTTTGTTTTGTCCTAAAACAAGAACAAAACGAGACTGATGGTTGGACAAGAATGCCAAAACAACTCATTAAAAAAAAACAGAACTTCTAAGGTTGCGAGTGGTTCATAAAAATTGAAAAAGAGTTTCTGGAAATGTTTTTCCGGAAACTGTTTTTCAAACAAAACTAACTGGATTTTTTTTCTCCTTTTAGTGTTTGGTCGAAACTCAGCTTTTGCGAATAACTGAAATTTTGCTTTCTTTGCAAAAGTTCTTCAACTTTTTGAACCAGGCACCACCTATTATTTTCATGTCAAAACATTAGTGTTCTCACATTTGATTATTGTGAATTGATGATTTTCTTCTAATAAACTAATTCTAGTGCAGAAAATTGGAGATGGCATATAATTATGTGAAATCAAGAACAGAAGGGACAGGTGAAAGCAGGGAGGAAATACAGACAGTAAACTTTTCGAGAGTGATAGTTTTCCTTAATAATTGGGTTCAGAAAATACTAGTTTCTTCTGAAAAGAAAATTAGGGTGGAAGGAGACAAACATGGGATGGAAATTGTAGGGTCATATTTAGATTACAAATGTTGGGTGATTTTCAAGTTCTGCTTGGAGGAATCAAAAAAGATGGGTGTTTCTTTACACTTCTTAAGGGACTTGTTACGGGTAATCCAATATGTTTCAAGGGATGCATTGATACGTTTGGGTAATGAGCCTATGGTTAGTGAAGAGTTGGAGTTACATAGCGTAGTTCTTGATTGCATATCCTTGGTGTTCTCATCTCATGGGGGTATTTCTAATGAAAATCTAGACTTATGGATTTCATTGATTAGTATAGTGATTGAATTTGTCCAAAAGGTTCTCAGTGATAAGCTTGTTGGTACGAAGGCCGGTATTTTTGCCAAGCAGTTGTCCTGTTACTTGCTTGAGCCATTTGCTAAATTTCTAAAAGTCCATCCAACTCGTAAAAATGGTTTCCGCGATTTTGTTGATAAGCTTTTTGAAGATTTGGTGATCTTGTGGGATACATTAGATGTTAATGCCTTTGAAAGCAATCCAGAATGGAAAAGAAATCTACTGGTATTGATAGAAGAAGTTTTAACGCAGGCATTGTTCCATCCAACTCATATTGATGGCTTTTTGAGCCTTCAAAGTACATCCAAGTATAGATGTACTGATGATAAAAAATCAAAAGAGGAGAAAACTTTCATAAAAAGTTACCATAGACACTTATTTGATAAGTTGGGGAAGATTATAACCGGGAAGAATGCATCAGCACTCGGTGGTGCTGGAGAGCTGCTACGCCTCTTCATTAATTGCGTTTGTAGGAAAAATTGGGTTTCAGTCGGTGCAGAAGCATTTAAGCACCAGGATGGAAATTCTACTGTCTTTTTCAAGAGCTCTTCCAATAGTTCTGCAATTTCAAAAAGGCCTCCTTATTATGGTCTGGATGCAGAAGCACGGAAGTCGGTTTTTGATTTTTTTGTAGAGATTATGGAACTTTTCTTATCAGAGATTTATGCTCACTCACAAGCCAAACTGGAAGCTGGGCCTTTGTATTTGGAAGTTAATAACACATTAAGATCTCTCAATAAATTGCTTGCAACTTGTGTACTGGAAAAGGTATATATACGAACTGAAGATACCTCAGAAGGGGCTTGCTTTAAATTTCTGAAGTTAATTTATGATGCGGTCATGTCGCTTACTTCCCAAATGAATCAATTACTACAATCATTTGCCGCTTCAGAAGAGCAAATACCCGGGCAAGTGTTGATTCTAGCAGCCAAGGAAATTTTTCTTGCTATTCATTATTTAGTGGATATTGAATATGAGGTTGTCGGGGAAGATCTAGAAAAACTATGGGCTATGATACTTGCTCTTACAGCCAGTAGTCACTCTCTAATGAACACTTCAGATCAGCATTTGCTGACTTCAGAGGTACTTAAGCTTGGATGCAGACTGGTTCACCTCTACAGTGAACTTCGACAGGTTCGTGGACTTTCTTTGATTAGGTTGCAGAAAGTTAATTTTGTGTGGAGGGATAAAATAAAATTTTTTGAGGGTATGACAACATCTTAGCTTCATGGACCACTATCCACCTTCTTCTTCTGCACCCTATGTGCCAGTGATAATGGTTGAGCTAACTTTTAATTTCATGCTTTATTATTATTAATTTGGGGATTGAACTATTTTGTGGTCCTTTGTTTATCCTGAACTTTATAGGTTAACATTGCCATATTCACGCTAAGCAAAGCTGTTAGAGAAGTAGTATCATCATTCAGAAGCAACGAAGCATCCAGAGCTTCATTTCTCTGTCACTCATTTGCTAATTCTCTTAGCATGTTAATGTGCTCTCCAGAATTCAGACTTTCCATCAGAAATTCTGTCAAGTCCATTCCTGAGGGCCAAGCAAGTGGATGCATCCGACAGTTGATTGTAGATATTACAGAATCTCTAGAATGGATAAAATCCAAATATCAGTTGCCTGCTGAGAGTGACTCTGCAGAACCATGTTTTAGTAATTGTGGCACGCTTTGCTTTGATCTGAAAGCCGAGCTTTTCGGGAAAAGTTTGACTGAAGTGTATACCCTTATTCTCGACTCAATGACTGTTACTAGCGGTAATAGCAACCTCGTTGCTCTTTCCGTGAAAGATTTGATGGCTGTTATCCGCCCTGGTTTGAGTAGCCTGGTCTCGCAAGATCCAGATGTTCTTAACATGTTCTTTCCTTTGGTAACGGGCAGAACATTCAGTAAGGCAACTGCACTTGGGAATGACATCCCAACAGTATGCTGGATTTTGGTCTTTTTCTTTCGTTTATATATGTCGTGCAGAAGCTTGCAAAGACAAACCATTAGCCTGTTGCCTCCAGATGCATCAAGGAAGATGTCGAGAGCAATTGCTGATTCTTTTGCAGCTTATTCTGCGAAGGATTGGCTGGAGAGGACTGTTTGGGAAGAAGAAAGTTATTTTTCTTGGGTTGTCCAACCTTCAGCTCCTCTTCCTGCTGTTATACATGTTATTGCTGAGTTTTGTCACCAGCACACTGTTATATGTTGCTGTCCTCTTATTTACGTGTTGAGTGGTATGGCTCTTCAAAGACTTGTTGATTTAAATAGGCAAATGAAATCCATTGATTACTTGCTTCAAAAGAATAATAATCTAGTCCAGGCTAGGTTAGACAGTGATGCTGGTCTGTCATCATACTCCAAGGATGCTAAAAAGTGGAAAAAGCATGTCTCAACTCTGAGGAAAGAGGCAGCAGGCCTCACTGAATTCATGATGAGATATCTCTCATTAGTGACTGAAGATAGGATATCTAAGTCCTCAGTTGACCAAGTAAACAGTAAGGATACATATCTCGATTATCTGTATGAAACCGAGGTATGGGATCTTGGCACTGGCTCTATAGATGAGAAGCTGTTTCCATCTGCTTTGTGGTGGATTATTTGCCAAAATGTTGATATCTGGTGTCCTCATGCTTCTAAAAAAGATTTGAAGAAGTTTCTTTTAGCTCTAATTCAGAACTCCCTTCCTTGTTTAAGCACGAATATGAGTGAGCTCAGGAATCATATAGAGAAATCTGGCTATGTGATTGGAGTCAACCGACATTTGGTCTCAGTGGAACTTCTGAGCAACACCATTCTATATGAACAAAGAGTAAGTTCTTGTGTAGCTTCTACAGCACATATATTTACCACAGTTTTTGCTTACTAATGACCAACAAAATCTTCATGCATCACATGTCACAACTTTCTGAAAGAACCTTTCCAGGTAAATGTTACTTATTTAATCCCTTAGTTAAGAAAATCTCAGCCAAAGATTGACATGACAAGGGAACAGGTTTATGCTCTTTGGTTCAACTGCAGGGTTCATGGGTATGACTGCACGTTTGATATTAAACTGAAGTAAAATTTCATCTAGTTATTGAAACACCTGCAGAAACATATTCATATGTGAAATCTACCCATGCAAACTTGAGTTATGTAGTAGTTTCTTAATGCCTGCTACAATTTGGATCTCAAGTTTGAGTCCTTATTCTAAAAGGGAAGAATCTACCCATTTCAAGGACCAGTATGGGTTGCAGGTAGAAGTGGACCATGTTCAGCTGGATTATCTAGTTCTCTGTGTCAGTTGCATAAGGGACTACATTAGCATCCCAGAGTTGTTCAGGACTTTGGACACTGCTCAAGTCCAGGTGTATCAGATTGGATAATCTTAGTCCACTTACTGCTTGCTAGTTTATCACTTTGTTTGTTGTGCTGTCTGGTTACCTTGAGTTCTATTGGGAATTGTAGCTTCTTGTGGTGTCCTAACTGTAGGTTATGATAGCCCATTTGCAGGCACATGGCATCCAGATTTTGCCAAATCTTGAAGAAGACTATGTCGTCAATATTTTCATATGTTGGAGAAGTTGATATGAACAGTTCACCTGATTGGGAGAATGCTATACATGTGCTTGAAAAGTCATCTACAACATTTTTCAGATGTGATCATCCACAGGATAATGACTCATTACTGATAGAGCCAATCCATCATTTACTAAATGGCATACCTGCTGAAGCTTGTGAAAAGGAACGAACTCCTAATTTTAACACAGAAATCACCAGATGCCGGACATTTCTCAACCTTTTGAGCTGGATACCAAAAGGACATCTTAATTCAAAATCGTTCTCACTTTATGCGACTAGCATTCTCAATATCGACAGGTAATATCACTCTTTCCTCTTTTTGCTGTTCTCATCAGACTTTAAATGCCTTTACCATTAGCTGTTTAGAGAACTTTTAAATATTGACTTAACAACTTCAAGCTAGTAAATTCATACTGTGATCTTATTTGTGAAAAGTTACCAAAATGATACTGAAATTGCATGATAAGCATTCCAAAATGTAGTCCAGTCTTGAGTTCATTAACTATGAAACATGGGATACTTTCTAAACCCCAGTGATCCAGTCCTCTATACGGCGATCAAGCATTATTGTCTTTCTGCATCGTCATTTAGATCTTTGGTTTTCAGCTGAAGCTTTGCTAAAAAGGCTTAAATATTTCAGGCTTGTAGTTGGCTACCTGCTTGATCAACATGGGTCAGTAGCTTTATGCAACTGTTATGAGCTCTTGAGGTTGCTTGTGACCTGCCGGAGAACCTTTAAAAATCTACTGGCATCATGCGAAGATAAGAAAGGTCATCAATCGTTGCTAGCTTGCTTGTTGTCGGAGAGCTCTCCTGTTATTTGGTTTATGAAGTCATTATCTGCGATAAATGGTTTTCAGAGTGCAATTTCTCGAGAGACTTCTCCTCAATTGAAACATATGATTTTCTCATTGATGGATCACACATCTTTCATCCTTTTGACTCTGTTCAAAGATCAATTTAAAGTTATTCTTGCTTTGACTGCTGGGAAGTCTTATGGTGGAGCTCTCAGTTCTGCTGATGTCCATGAAGAGACTGATATGAAAGAAAATGGTCCTCCAGATTTCCTTGATAATTGCGATGCACGGAGAAGTGTTTTATCTGTAGCTGACACCTTAACGGAACAAGCACAGGACTTGCTGGACTCCCTAAATGTAGTGTTTGTTAACAGAAAAGTGGGTGATCTAGCTGGGCTTCAGGAAATAGAAAAAGTCTTACCTGTAGTTTCCTGCTTTCAGGGCTTCTTATGTGGTCTAGCTTCTGCAATGGACAGTATAGATGTTAAAAGTAGCAGTACTCTTGTCGAATCAACAAGCTGCAACCTCAAACTTCTGTCCACAATGAAAACATGTGCAGACTTATTAAAGTCCGTTTTGCATTTGTTGTTTCTTGAGGGTGATCAATGCCCTCAAGGTTTGTCTAGTACCGACTTTTCTATTGAGACAGAATTTAGCAATAAACTGTTGCCAATGGGAACTCACCCATCTAGGGACTCTGCTAATGAGGTTGATTCTGTGATTAAGGAAGAACATCATTCTGGTTCCGCTGGCTCCGGTTTTGAGTCTCTTTTGGCCAATGTAGACTTTGGGCAACAATATTTGAGAAAATCTCTATTACAAGGACTTTTAAAAGGAGAAAATCTTGATGCAGCATTTTGTCTGCGGCAGATTTTCAATGCTTCTTCAGCTATTCTAAAATTCTCGTTGCATACCAAGTCTACTTCCTTGCTGTCGAGTCTGCTTCCCATACTAGTCCGAGTTTCTCAAGTTTTGCTTTTTGAGTTTGCCAACCATGGTGGGGCACTAGAACAATTTTCTTTTATTTGGTTAGATGGTGTTGTGAAGTTCATTGGAGAGCTGGGAAAAATATTTCCGCTGCTTAATCCTTTGTCTTCTAGAGATTTCTTTGTCAAGCAAATAGAATTGCATCTGAGGGCCATGGGGAAGTGCATATCTTTACAGGGGAAGGACGCTACTCTAGCATCACGAGAGATAGAATCAAGTACCAAGATGCTAAGTGGTCTGCCAGAACTTGACCTACCCAACTCCAATTGGCTAAACCACTTGGATGAGTTAAAATCCAGATTGAGGATGTCATTTGCGAATTTTGTCAGCAGATCTTCTGAATTTCATTTATTGTCTGCTATTCAGGCTATTGAGAGAGCATTAGTTGGTGTGCAGGAAAACTGCATTATTAACTATGAAGTAACTACTGGATGTTCAGATGGAGGAAAGGTCTCGGCTAATGTTGCTGCAGGCATTGATTGCTTGGATTTGATTCTTGAATCTGTGTCAGGTACTATTTTATATCCAAGGTTTACTTTCAAATACTAAGAGAAATGCAAGATATGTGCCACATTTTTTGCATCAAAATTCTTTGCTGTCATTTGAACTCCACAAATGATAGCATCTTTTTCTCACAGATATTGGCATAGATTTTTAAAAATAAGAGAGAAATCAAGCTCATTGGAATGCAAGAAAGATCAGGAGATGATATATTTATTTTTCAGTTTACCTTGTAAAGGTTAAAAAAACACTGTTTGTTGTCGTCCTTGTCGACATGAAATATAACTGAATAACTCTAACAATCAGATGCTCATTATGCTATTACTAACGATTTGGATGTGGAAAAATAATCCTAATGGTCTGAAAGGATATTTTTGAGTGAGAGCATGGCTGCGTAAATAGTTTCTACATCCTCCAGGTGCTACATTAACATGAAATATTAAAGTTCTGGTTTGGACAAATGAGTAACTTAAGTCATAAATGATAAATCGCAAGAGGAGCGTGCTGACTGGAAGGGAGAGGATATCATCGTCTCCCTGGAAAAGGGGGAGTTTTTGATTCTTTTCATTCGTTATTTCTCGCCTTTCTAAAGAATCTTTTCACAGGGGGGTGTTTACTTTTAGAACATAAAATTAATCAAAAGGAACAATAATTGCCTTTGCTTTCCTCATGGCATATAAAGAGGCTAAGAGGACATCAGTTTAGGAATTTATTAATGTGTTCAGAGGCAAAGTACTTGCGAAGATTTCTATTTATGCATGAGCTCTCTCTGGAGCCTGTTATTCGTTTGTCTGTTGGGTGGTCCAGGGAGCTGATTCTTCTTCATATTAAGTTGCAAAATCCCAATACTTTTGCCTTTATACTTAAGTTTGTCAGACTTGTGCTTATACTTGGGGTTTTGTATGTATCCTTTTTATCTTTTTTATAGGACGTAAGAAGTTGGCTGTAGTCAAAAGGCATATCCAGAGCTTAGTATCGTCTCTACTCAATATAGTCCTGCACTTGCAAGGTCCCAAGATCTTTTTCAGAAATCTTAAGTTCAGGAAAGATTTTGCTGAACCCGACCCTGGCTCTGTCTGTCTTATGTGCATTTCGGTGCTGACAAAAATCTCTGCCAAACACGTCTTCTTCCAATTGGAAGCATGCCATATTGGGCAGTTATTGCATATGCCTGCTGCAATATTTCAGAGTGTTTTCCAGCTTTGGATATCCAAAGTTCCTCTTTGTTCTAATTATACAGGAGGCTTGATTTTCGGAGAAACTGAGGTTCCTCGAACCGAAAGTAGTGCTGTGGATAGACAATTTTGCATAAAGTTATATGCTGCATGCTGCCGCATGCTGTGTAATGTTCTTAAGCATCACAGAAGGTTTGCTGCCTCCTTGATTCTTGTTTCCTTCAACTCAGAAATATTCATGGACTTTTCCTTATTTTTTCACAGTAGTGCTTTATGATAATTCCTGGGGAAATTTAAAAGAGATAAAGACTCGTTATAGATGTGTGGACTTTGAGCAATCTTTCCCTTATAAATCCTGATTTATTATCTTGGTTTTCACTCTAATATGTAGTGAGGCACGGCGCTGCATCGCTCTTCTGGAAAATTCAGTTGGCAGGCTCCTTAATTGTTTGGAGATGGTATGCACTAGTCCAGTTGAAGGAGATTATTTTGGATGGGAAGTGCAAGAAGGAGTAAAATGCGCCAGTTTCCTTCGAAGGGTGTACGAAGAGGTAAGGTTACTTGTACATTCTACCCTGTCAATAGTGGAACTTTCAAATACTTGAACTTTGGGTTAACCATATCCAAGTACTTCCTGCCTGCATCATATATGGATGTTGCCTTTTTGCTCTTCTGAAAAAATGGGCGTAAAAGGCAGATGGATTTCGGGCTTTAAAGGTTGATTGTGGATACTGATGCTTAGGCTGATGAACGCTTTATGATTCGAAATTCTTGGCCCTGGCAAAAGTCGAGCGTACTATAAACAGTGCTCTAATTTTTTTGGGATAACTGTGGTGTTCGGACCAAATTTGCACACCTTGAGTAATTCCACTGGTTTCCTAGTACCTTCTACCAGCACAGGTACCAGTTAACTCTGTCCACCACCAAGGCTTGGACAGATGGGAAGAACCACCTAGTGCTTTTGCCTTCTCTAGGGTTTGAACCTAAGATTTCATAGTTTTCAACCTACTTCATCGATCGCTACATGATTGTTGGATGAACTTGCCTTGTGCTTCATCCTTCTTTTTGGATTTCTTGAATATGTTAGTTGTAAGCTTGATTTGGTCATTAATCAGTTTTGAGGTTGTTCCCATTCATTACAAGCTTGGTACTGAATATCTTTTTATTTTGATTCGTTTACTAGCTTCATACTGAATGTTATTAATAAGTTATCCTTCTATTTGTCACAAAGAGAAAAGTTCTGAGGTTGTTGAAACTAGAAAATATAGGAAGCATATTACTGGTCCTCTCTTTTGATTCCAGATAATTTGAGAAGTTGGTTTCTGTCTCATTTACTCTTTAAAAGTGTACTAGTGCAAGTTTCAGATTTGGGTCATCAATGCATTAGTTGCTTTCACTGCTCATGTCTTTCATACAATGACTGCTACTTTTCCATTTCGCAGATTAGGCAGCAAAAAGATGTCTACGGTGACCATTGTTTTCAATTCCTATCTTGCTACATATGGGTTTACTGTGGATATGGTCGCCTTAGAAATGGAATCCTCCGGTAACTCTTTGTTGTATTCACTTTTGATTTCATGTTAGAGGCAAAATATGATTTGCAGTTTTTATTCCTGTTCTCCAACTTTAATAATTTTATTTTATTTAACTATGAAGGGAAATTGATGAAGCTTTAAGACCTGGTGTCTATGCTTTAATAGATGCTTGTTCAGCAGATGATCTTCAACGTCTTCACACAGTATTTGGAGGTGAGCAATCTCAACCTGCTCTTCAGTTTGAAGAATATTGAGCTATTAGTTGCCTCATTATTTTTTCTTTTTTTCTTTTACAGAGGGACCCTGCAGAAGCACCCTTGCGACTTTGCAAAATGATTATAAGGTCCATTTCCAATATGAAGGAAAAGTGTGATTGATCATTTTAACTACCTTTGTTGGCTAAGTCTTCCTTGGAGGATCTGTATAACTATTGCTTTTGCGAGCAAAGTCTTAATTGTGGACGAAACGAATCAGACTTGCAGAGTAATATTGCCAGTGAAACAACCTCGACATTGCAGCATTGCTCTCGAGGTTAAAGGCTTGCACGATGGTGTGCTTGGAGGAGAATATCTTCCCAGAGATCAAGGATTTTTGTTCATTGCAGCGCGCATAAAGCAATGCCTCTCTTGATCCATTTTTCAAGACCAAGGTATGAAGGCTAATGAAAGCGAAGTGCGAAGATTTAACGTTTGCTTGTGCTCAGCTGCTAATGTTGTAGCAAACTGTATACACGCCCTCATCAAAAAATGAGTCATTTTGTACAAAAGAGATTTTGCCGAGCTCGAGCCTTTGGGTGTTCCTGTGTATCGATATAGCCAGAAGTATTATGCCTCTTTTCAGTTATTTGATGATTAAAGGTTCGTATTAGATAATTCTCATTAACTATATAAGAGCAGTGAGTAAAGTGAATGTAGTTTCTGACTTTCTGTAATCAATTTGCAATTAATTGAATTTTATTATTAATTAAAATTATTTTAAAATATTATTTTCTATAGCTACTTTTTGTATTTTATAGCAAAATAAGTATTTATGGTATATACTGTCATTGAGGCATGAAATACGATATTTATGTTTTTTCTCAGACAGTTGGACATATCTATGTTTAAGGTGTTTGTCGTTACTGTATTTATGAATAGAATACATGCGTGTACAACGAACTGCCCTGATTTTAGACGATTTTTACTGCTGTATTCATGAATACAACAACGCGAATACATGCGCGTACAACTGGACTGCCCTGATTTTTAGGTGATTTTTGCTGCTGTAGTCATGAATAGCGCAACGTGAATACAACAAATATACTGCCGTAACAACTAAATAGTTACTATAAAAAGTAATTATGTATATGGTAACTATAGAAAGTTAATAGTCACTAAACAATAATGGTTTCTGAAAATTACTCATTTTTTGATAACTGAAAAATCCACTGCGAATTGACTGATCACAGCCCAATAATGCTCACAGCTTTGGAACCTGAGGGAGTATAGACCTGTCCATCTATCTTGCTCTCGCTTAAATTCCAGACTTTAAGTCAGTTTCAAGGTTTGAACTCTGGTGGTGGTACTCTTGAGATCAGAGGCGGAACTAAGTTTTAAACTTTATGGGTTCAAATTTGCAATTTTACCATATCTCATCTAATTTAATAAAATTTATTATTCGTACATATTTATTGGTCTTTTTGACAAAAATACAGGGTATTCTGAACCCATAACTTTTACACTGGATACACACACCTCGGCTTGAGATCAGCCCATGCAGTACGCTGGGACTTTGTAATACACTATACTTTGCATCAGATACTAATAATAGGTTGGGCCGAGTTATGGTCGAGATGTTCACTCTATTCTTTCTTCTTTGACGACTCATTTGAAGGACAGAAAAGGCAGGACATAACGAAAACAAGATAAACAGAACCGGTACGAACAAGATTGCAATACCGTACGGACATACTCTGCCACTTTGTTTATAACCAAAGTTGTTTTCCTTAGGTTGATATGGAGGCCAGAAATTCAATCTCCAAAGAAATACACTGGTTGTCTTACAAGGGTGGTATCAGAGTATATGCTTTGAGCATGGATTCTCCCTAACCTACTTTTCCTCTCAGAACTAAGGTGGGCCTCGAGCATCTCTAACCAAATTGTAGTTTAAGTAAAAAAACAGAAAATGAACTCCTCAACCATAATTCACAATCCTCAAGTCACATTTGAAGTATAGGACATTTTTTTTTGTTTGGGGGGTGGGGGGTGGGGGAATGGCTATGCACTATAGGCATCCAACACAACCAAACCCTGCTAATAAAAACACCGTGAAGCTCACCATTTTGCTACCAGTGTGTTATTAAATGTGATGGATGAGAAGAAAGTTACAAATGAAGAGTTGAAAAGTTATCAAAATTCCATGAGACAAAACTCACTCTTAAATTGGTCTCTGATTCTACTGACACTGGTATTTCTCTAAGCCATTTATTTTACACGACGACAACCCATGATAAATGATCAAGCAGCTACCTTCTTGGATGTCACAGAATTAACAATGGAGGCAAACTCAGCACCCTGCAACATAGAATATTAAGCTTAGTGAGAAGTTCTAAAATGAGCGTCTTAGCTTTCCCCTGCCATCATTTTCACTAAGCATAATGACCAGTCAACAGTTGACAGCAGGCTACCAAAATCCATATAACGCACTTTCTGCTGTTCCTACTTAATTCACCTCCAGCCGGCTTCTTCCTCAATGCACCCCACAGTCCCCTTCAATCACCAAGCTCTTCATTTGGCATCAAGCAGCAGCACCATGCACTCAGATTATCAAGGTTCTTCAAACGAAACACCACAAGTTGCTAAAGTTCTTTCCAGACCAACTTAGGGTCTCCACGCAGCTTGCAGTAGTTGCCTCAAAACCAAAGAATGTTGTGTCCAAGAAAAAGGGTAGGCCAACATATGGTCACTGGGAACAACATTTTCTAGATATGATATTCTTTTTCTTAGAATGCCATAGAATCATGGTCAGCCAAATTTCAATAGCTTGTTCATATGCTAATTCTAGTAATTTTCTTCTAGGACACAGCACATGCAAATTTCAATCATTTCCACTGATTCCACTTAACATACCGATACAACCCATATGCTACAGTTGACAAGGAAATGAAGAAATATTACCAGCCAGATGCATGTACTTAGCAAATACAAGATTTACCTTTAAGGAAGCACCCCCAACTAGAAAGCCATCAATATCTTCTTTCTTTGCAAGGTCAGAACAGTTGCTTCCATTCGCAGATCCTGTCAAAAAGTTACAGATTTAGGAACCATACCAATTACATGTCAGTGTCACAAAATTTTTTTGGCATATCAACGGCTAAGAAGGTGCAAACAGGATCTTGAACACAAAAGATAGCCTTTTTCAAGAGACAGACAAGTTCATGAAGACAATGTCTCAGGTTTACAATGCATCAGAGTCCTTTGCTGAGCACTCAAAAGATAAACGAAGTAAAATTCAACAAAAAGAACAGTTTCCACAGGACTCAAGCGGAAGAGGGGAGTTTTCAGTACCTAGTTGACATTGATAGCAAACCACAACACAGATGCAATCTTTAGATTTTAACAACTCATACAATCTCTTGAATGAAACATGAAGAGAAGTTATTTATGTGAATTCAAGACTCAAATTTAAGGAATACCTCCATATATAATGCGTGTTTTAGAAGCAACTTCTGCTGAGACATTTTTACTAAGCCAATCACGAACAGCTGCATGCACCTCCTGAGCCTGCTCGGGTGTCGCCACTTTACCAGTTCCAATAGCCCATACAGGCTCATATGCAATGACAACATTATCCCAACTTGGTAAAGCATCTGGACATCAAAGAAAATTTGAATCAAGCAGATTTAAGAAAGATAAACTTTCACATGTAATGTTTTTAGCACAAGGATACATTCATAAGACAAGTCAAGAAATATATATCCATCCCTGCCCCAAGTGACTAATTCTTTTTATAGAACATAATTAGCAAAACCTGACCTGTAAAAGCCTTCAATTGCTGGAAACATACATCAAAAGTTTTTCCTGCTTCTCTTTCCTCTAGTAACTCTCCAATACAGGCTATAACTCCAACATTCTGGCTCAAAGCATAAGCAGCCTTCTTCCCGATAAACTGCACGACAGAATGGCCCAGTCAAGTCCTTAGTGAACAGCTCAATGCACAGTGAAGTATCATCAAGACCTGGCAAATGCTTTAGTTTGCTCCACTTGTGATCAAATAACTTAGCTCTTCATAAGTTTCATAAATCAATAGTTCTTGTGAAAAGCCTTACTTCATCATTTTCTCCAATTATATGTCTCCGCTCAGAATGGCCAAGAATGACCCACTTGCAGCCAAGATCTTTCAACTGTTCCACACTAGAGATTTTAAAGAAAATATATTATAAAGTGAAAAAGAAGTTAAATTAACAGGATAATAATTGGCCTCAAGCTTGATCTATTACATAATTTGAAGTCATAAATATGAATAATGAAGAATGCCCCTGCCAGCCATTACCTAAGGAAACACATCTTGTTTTCTGGGTGGGGTCTGAGGGGAGGGAGGAACAAGTTAAGTTCGACGGTATATAACTTAAGTTCATAGTTTGACTACACAACACACTGCATGGAATACAATAAAGTTATATCAACCAGAAATCCGACACAGTAAGAACTCCAAAATCCTAGAGTCAAGTCTCAAGACAACCATAACCATAGGGAGAATACATAGAGAGACTTCCGTAAGAACTGCCGAGTAATGCAGGCTCTAATGTTGGTCAAAATCTAGCTAAGACATGCTTATTCAAACATAGAAGAAAATAGATGTTAGATGCACCTTGGAAGGAACCAAACCAATTAGAACTAAGCTGGGTATCAGGTTAAGGAAAATAAATTGTGGGTTCATTAGCCATCTCGTCACTCCTCTACTGGGGAAATTGTCATTGGGCTCCCTTTTTGTTAATTAAAAGCCCGGTTGAGAGAATCTCACAAGTCGAAATTATTCCCCCAAGTAAATCTTGGTTTGGCTTTTCAGATATTTGGAAATGCTACAAGTTAATATTCGAAACCAATTTAAAACTAAACAGAAACCATTATACAATGAAGAGCAAAGCAATTCTGACGCATAACCTGATTTAGACTTAAACTTATAATGGAGCTTAACCTGATTTCACCAGTGAAAGCTCCACCTTTGCCAGTCCAACAATTCTGAGCAGAAATCTCGATCCTATCAGTTAGTGAACTCTTTACTTGATCAATGTACAGAAAAGGAGGTGCTACAACCACATCTGCAAATTTTCCAAAAGACAGATTCTTTAGTGTTAGCAACTGATTCAGAAGAAAAAATAACTATCCAAACGCTATAAAATCAATAACATTTTCAGCATTGCTGATAAATTGACCGAAGAAGATGAAACGCAACATCATAGGTGGTAAAAAGTGTCTTCTCTATGTGTGGGTTTGATATTACAATGCAGCAACCATAAGCGTGGATACTTTGAAAGGACTGGGCTATCTGCACCAAAGGTCCATGAAACTTAGGACCATGGACAATCCAATTACATAGATTGGTACTACATCTATTTTCTTTTGGTACTACGTAGTCGAAAGGGGAAACGAAGCAAGAAGAAACAAATAGACAGAGTAGGGGTGAGGAAACTGACTTATATAAAATGCAGCAGAACTGCAAAGAATAACTCGAAGAAGAAACAACTTAACATAAGCATCACTTTTTTTAGCCTCCTTCTCATGCCTTACTTTAACATTCTTTGAGCAAGCTAATTAACATGGGTTCCTTCTGAATGCTACAGCCAGAACATTTAAGAGGCTGTTTTTCAAGATTTTCTGCTGTTCTAGGTTTGTAAAGGGCCGAGTGTCAATAGGACATGAACACTCTGATTGCAGATCTTCACTGTTTAATATTCCCCCTCCCAACCTTCGGCAACTCTAAGATTTCTGTCTTTCCTATTAAGCCTTGTATAATCATATCCAACCATACGAGTTTCACCAAGACTGTGAAAAGAATTATTCCGGATTGCAGATACAAGCAAGAATAAAAAAAGAGCACGGTGTTACTCTAGTGGTCTTGACCAAAACAAGATATCATCTTTGAACAGAACAAGAAAGGGATATGCACAACAAACCATGGTAAACTAAGGGAGAAAAGTACAAGTCAGCAAACTATGGTCATTGTGGCAATTATTACAAGCTTACAAATGTTACTCCGTAATCAAATCTTAATAGGGTAGAAAGCTATCAGGACAGCTTCACAGAAATGTTGATATAAACATATACATAGATGGTATGGGATGTGAACAACATGGAAAAACTCACCAACATCAGACTCGAGCTTTGCACTGTTCAGATCAGAGATAAGCTTGCTTATGGAGTCCTTTGTTCCATTCTGGGAGAAACATGGATGAACATAATGAAGATGAAACACGTGAGAAATAATGCCACCAGTCATAAAGAATGCAAGGAGTGGTTTCGATTAAATAATGAGAGAAGAGGAAGTAATAAGTGATACTTACACATTTCCAGTTGCCACCAACAAAGAACTGCAAGCAAGAAGAAAGCTAAGATCAGACATCCAATAGGAAAAGGGCAATACTTTAAAAGTTTAAATGTGTTATACGAGGGTAGAGGAAGCTACTATTTAGGAAAGACCATTGTCCTCACACGGGTTGCAAGTACTTTCACTTTTCCTCTTTTTCGAAGTTTCAGATTTCACATTTGCTCTTTAACAAAATCAATTCTTAACTTTTTGTTGTCCCCTCTATTTTCTCTTTGGGTTTCAGCTTCTGTTCTGATTGATTAACAAAGTGAGCTCCTGTTATGAAGGAATAGTTCAAATATTTCCCTAGTTGAGCAGAAACGAGCAATCTTGTGAGTTAGCTTGGTTATATTAGGTAGGATGTGGTTAGTGGTGGTGATGAGATTTCATTAAGATAGTCTCTGTTGTGTATATTTCTTTCGCCTTTTCAAACATCAACTGCGCCTAATGTAATTGGTTTGGAACAAATTGTCAAGTTGAGTTGCTACAATAACTGATAGGCCATGGTTGGGGCATAAAGTTCTAATTTTTTCCAACAATATCTGTTCTGTAAGCAAATTCTATCTTTTCACTTCAATATCTCTAAGGAAACAAAACAATTCACTTAACAATGATACAAGGAAACTTAAGATTTATACTACCTCAATTAGTGGAACATAACCTTTCCCACACTCTAATTACTGTTTATCGCAGAAATTAATTTTGAGACATTATCCAATCTATGCATAAGGCAACCTCAACTAGTTTGGTATTGAGGCTAGTGGCAGAGCTACCTTAGGCTAAGGGGTCTCAACTGACACCCCTTTGCCGAAAAAATACACTCTATAGCTAAGTCAAAAATTTATTTTATGTATATATGCTACTATATATGTACTCTCCGTAGCTTGTCGTGTGTTTAGTTCTTTATATTTTGACACCCCTTAGTAAAATTCCCGGTTCCACAACTGATTAAGGCATAGTTAATTGATATTCAATCGATGCTTGACAATGTCAAAAGGGTACCTCCAAATGACAGCTTCAAATAGTTATTCCTTGCTTATGATTTGCTGTGTATTTACTAAAAAAAAAAAAGAAGCAGCCTTTTTATTATCTTTCTCCAATTTCAGTAAAAGTATAAGACAGTAAAAACATTCACCAACTGAACAAATCAAAATCAAAATTTAAAAAATGTACTACCGCAATGGATGTATTAGAAATGTGTGAACCATGTCATCTAAGAGCCCGTTTGGACATAAAAAAAAATTACTTATTTTTTTTCGAAATTTTTTCACTTTTTTTGGAAATTAGCGTTTGGCATAAAGTTCCCAATTTTCACTTGAATATAATTTTAGAATTTCTCAAACCACACGCAAAACTTCAAAAACAATCCAAAATAATCTGCACGTACAAACACCATTCTAATTTTCAGATACCATTTTCACTTGAAAATTGTTTTCAACTTTTTTTGGAATTTTACAATTCTTATGTCCAAACGCCCACTAAAAACGTTAATTAAGCGGTTTTACCTTGCCGGAGCCGGCCATAGTGACGACGGCTCTACAACCTTTCTGAGACGAAGAAAGGCGAAGTTGAGAGTCAACATTTTGGAAAAAAGACTGAGTAGTGGAAAAGGAAATAGAGTTCAAAGAAGAAGGTCGGAGGCCAGAGAAGTGAGGACATGAATAGGAGGATTTGGGGCCAGAGATTTGGGAAGCTAAAGAAGAAGTTGAAGCTACCGCCATTTTCGACAGTTTTGAAGATAAAGACTGCGTCTCAAATGGCAGCCTTTTCTTCTCTGGTTAAAGAATGTGCTGTTACTGTTGTTGTTGGGAACATCTTATTTGTGTTATCTATCGCTTTGCTTCACGATTGTTTGCGATGCGTGAATGTCACGTTCCAAAAACATCTTTCCATTTTGTAAAACAAATTCAAAGGTGTTAGGAATAGTTTGTAGTTATGAATAGCTTAGGAATAAAATCTCTTACTTTATGTCCATCATATTCATTATTTACAATATTAAGTCTTCTCATTTTATGCTTATAAAAAACTATGTAAATTATAATGAAAGACACACCAAAAGAAAGTGAAATACTCCTTTTTCTATCTTTGTTTCTTATTTACATTTAACTAAAATACTTTTATTTTATAACACGTTATCAGCACGAAACTCTAATTTTATTCTTAACCTCCATTAAGTTGAGTCATATTTTATTAAGGTACGTATCACTATATTTATTTTATTTATGGTAGTACATATCATATGCTCATTATTCACAGATTACTTGTGCTCTTGGTCATCTTAAATAGTTTAAGTACATTGCAGTGATAAAATAACTATTTTCTTCGGTGTTCAACTCTTAGATGACCTCAAAGTCATCAAACTAGCTACCCACTAATGACATACTTATAATATTCATGGACTTCCTGGATCAAAACATTTAAGACATTTTGAAGAATTGTGAGAAAGGAATTGACAAGTAATAATTTCACATTAGTTTAATTACTTTATATTTATTGGATTTGAACATATAAATAATGTTAGTCACGTTCAATTCTATTAACACACACACACACACACACACACA
>MDKI01253991.1:0-30000 GCA_005239505.1 Nicotiana paniculata | reverse complement strand
CAGGATTATATTTGCAACGCCCGCTTAGTCTTCTACAAGACATAGTTGAGCGTGATCAAAAAGTCACAATCAACACTAGAGATACTACTAAAGGGTAACTCAGATCTAATTGGGAAGGACCCTACCAAATCCTCGACATAGTCGGAGAAGGATCTTACATACTCGAAACAATGAGCGGCCAACCAGTGCCGAATAACTGGAACATATCACTTCTTAAGCGATACTATTGCTAAGGTATGGCTTTTTCTTTTCTTTTATTTATATACATATTTAGAACTAACTCATTACAAGAGTTTGACCAAAGACATCGAGACGTCAGGTTTTAAAGTACGCATTGCACTCTTTTTTCCTTAGATCGGTTTTTATCCCAAAATGGGTTTTTCCGGCAAGGTTTTTAACGAGGCAACAATCATGTGCTACCTGAGAATAATTCAACAGTATCCAAGGATTCTTTGCAATCAACCTCGAATACTGGGGGGCATCACCCTCGGATGTTATGTGTTCGAGAAATGTACCTCGTATCAATGGGCGTCGGTAGGGAAAATTTTGTAGTGGGCCAAACGGTCGAATGAACCGTATCCATATAGATTAGCCGAGTCCCGACAACAAGACATGTACACATGTATAAGTTATTCAAAGAAGAATTCTCTCTTTATTGAACATCTCGTTTCTCGAAACAAATTCTCTATTATACAAATCGCATACTTATGATTCTGGTCTATTATGCAAAATTAATACTTGTGAAAAATGGCTCAAGATCCAAGTACAAACGTACTTTGAACACTCGGGGACTACATACTCGAGTTAGCTAAATTCGAAGTCACAAGACCTCAAAGAGGCACCCCTCGATATATAGGCCAAGGACATCATACTCGGGGGACTAACATTTCGAACAAATTCGGAATGTTGTCCAAGAGACATACCCGAAGGCTACGGCCACATTAAAAGCTACCCTCGACAAAACAATTAAAAAAGGGCTTCGATAAATCAGCCCTCGAATAACTAAAAGGCTTCGATAATATCAGCCTTCGAAAACCTCAAGGGGTATCAAAATATCTTAACACAAACACGTTGAGACACAAAAAAGAAAAATGGGGTTCCGATCATCGGAATCTAAAAAAAACCCAATGGGTATAAAAAGCATGTGCTAAGGCATAAAAAAATTTTCACTAAGTCTTTTAGCCGAAAATGGGAAAATAATAGCCATTTTCAGAGGCCGAATCGGCCCAATATAAAGAGCCTAAGGGCCAATACAATTAGAGTTTGAGACCTCGTTCTCACTCTCTTTGAACCCAAGGATTTCGCTATTCCGAGTGCAAATAGAGTCAATTATAGCTCGAGGATTCACCAAAAAACCCTAAAGGGTATATTGCTGTAAGCTCAAAACTTACCCATCATTTAATAGAATCCTAAGGGTTTACTTTATTGTAAATTCAAAATTCGTTCAAAATTGGCTACAAAAATGATACGTTTATAGATTAGGTCAAGCCACCCGAGATAGAGTCTCGAATGTATTTCCGAGCTCGGGGACTAACCCTCGTCTAACTAAAAGGAAAACCTGAAGGTCCACTCCAAATTCGAACCAAGGTTCACTCGGTTACCCATCACTTGGTGAAAATTCATGAGTTGTTTTATTCTAAGTTCGGAACTTGCTCTCAAAGATAATATAGCCATGACATCGATAAAGCCATCCGAAATCTCAAACATATCGTTAGCTCGAGGATTCATTTTTAAAACCTAAGGGTTTGATTCAAGTTCGAAGCAGTGTTCTTTCAAACCACAACGATTAAAATATTCATAAGGCAAAGTAGAAACTACCACGAGTCAGAGGCAAACTAGAAAAAAGACTTGTTATTTACAGAAAGATCTTACAAGGGCCACACGGGGCCTTACACAAAAAAGATACAAAACAAGAAAATTCTAAAGGCCTAGTCCACCCTGGGAGCCACATCCTCGAGAGCCACAACTCCGGGAGCCACATCCTCGGATGCTGCTTCTTCGGCATCCTCCTCCCTATCTTCTCCACTCTCGGACCCACTAGCGGAATCCTCTTCATCACAAAGCAAGGTTTCGGCCTCAACCTCCAAAACTTTGGCGTCTTCGATGTCAGCTGATAGGTCGAAGCCACGAGCGTACACTTCCTCGAGAGCCTCTCTCCGAGATTTTCACCTAGCATGGTCGACAACACATGATAATCTAATTTTGACTGTACCAGAGATCTCCTATGCCCGAAGATTGGCAGCCTCGACATCAGCTCGATAAGAGGCCACAAGCGCCTCAGCCTCAGCCTCAGCCTTTGTGAGCTCCGCGGCCAACTTGGCCTCAACCTCCTCGATACTCCAGGCCCGACCAGACTTTCCTCTTTCACACTTTGGAGATGGCACTCGGCTGAAGTTAGTTTGGCTCAAAGTGCATCCTTCTTCGAGGAAAGACGCTCCATATGCTATCTCCACCCTAGGGTTTCAGCCTCCTTCATCTTAGCCTCCTCTCGAAGCTGCTCCACCAGCTCACACTTCTGCTGAACCTGCAAAACCAAAAGGTTAATTACCATAAATCAAGTTAACACATAACAAGCTCTCGAGAAATTATGTTACGCGTTCGAGGAGTTCGGTTTGATCTCGATGAGCTCTTGCGGGTTCAGCTCGAAGGGACATTGATAATAGGCTAAAGTCACTTAGTTTAGTGTATATTTGTACTCCAACTTAATGATGCTTCACTGTCTTAGGAATGTGAAATGATGTTAAAATGGCTCTAATTGTTGATTTTATGTTTCGCAGGAGCTAAATGCGCTTATGAGTACCTAGGATGGTGTTTGGATCCAAATTGAAGGAGAAAGGCCCTTGGAGTATTTAACGTGTGAAATGAAGGAAGAAAATTGCTGGGATAGATTATAAGTCCACTAGCGCGGTCTTATCGCGACCGCGCTAGTCCGGCGATCCCAGGCAGAATGTTTAGCCATTAGCGCGCCCAGTAGCGATGACTAGCACGGGTGCGCTAGTCCAGTCGAACACATTATTCTTCAGGGGTAAACTTGGAAGCTTGGGACAATTCCACTTAACCTATATAAGGTTCAACTCGCCCAAAAGAGAGAATTAATCAGGTTTAGAGTCTTGTTAAAGAAAAGCAAAGGCAAGAGGCAAAGAGGGCAATTGGGCATCAAATCTCATCTCTCTTCCTTGTATTTTTGTCATTGTTGATGAATTCTTCTGTTGTTATTTTCAGTACAATTATGAGTAGCTAATCTATTTAGCCTAAGATTTTGGTGGAACCCTTTGAGGATGAACATCTTGTTATATTAATATAGTTTGCTTGGTTTCAATCTCTATTTGTTCAACTAAGTTATTATTGCAGTTGATTGAAGGGCTCTCAATTAGCTGTGCCTATTTAGTATGTATCTTCTCGGGAGAGAGTGCATATTTAGGTAGTTGTTGAACGACACCGATCCCAAAGTATAGGAGGGATCCATAACCGAGGGTTTAAAGGTTGGATTAGGGATAACGATACCTTGGGTGCAATCTAAAGTGAGGTATAATAAAAGAAAGCTAGCGTAGCTCGGGAGAGTGCGTCTAGATTATCGTAATTACTCGGGAGAGATTTACGGTAGCAAGAGTTCTCATGATTGATAGATATAATTAGGTCAAACAATAGGAAATATACGAGATGGGATTTCATCAGTGGGGGAAACCATAACCTTAGATCCTTCTCGCATTTGTTTACAACTCAGTATTAGTTATCTTTTAGTATACTTAATTTCATTCAGTTTTAGTTAGTAAAAAATACCAACAAATTGTTATTCTAAACCTTTGGGAAGTTGATTATGAAGAATTGAGTGAGTCAGATAACGATAATTGATAGGTTCATTCCCTGTGGAATTCAACTCTGGAGCAAAATACTCAGATTATAGTTGCAACACCCGCTTAGTCTTTTTATAAGACATAGTTGAGCATGATCAAATTTTGGCGACGTTTCCGGGGAATTAACGGTGTTATTAATTACATTTTGAAGAAATACAAAATTCTACAGTATAGTCAATTTTCTTCAATTTTCATCTATACATTGAAATTTTAACGTTTGCTAACTTGGTTGTACAGGTGCATGCCTGGAAACTCATCCAGAACTGGTGAAGTATTTGAAGCCTTATCAGACCCTGAGAAAGTTTTCAAGGCCTTGAACCGGGCCAACCGGAAAAGCAAACAACAACCATCAATTGAACAACTTGAACCTGACATGGAAAATCTAAACAACAGGAACAACAATGGGGACGACGTGGTAGATCCAGTTGCGCAGATAGTGGCACCTCTTGTGCCAGAGGCTCCTTTATATGACTGGGCACAACCCACGACGGAGAATTTGGCCACTGCGATAGCAGTCCCTCAGATACAGGCCGAGTTCTTTTAGATTACAAATAATATGCTGCACTTGCTGCAGAACAAGGGACTATTTTCGGGGTCATACATTGAGGATCCCCAACAACATTTGAAGAATTTCCTGTCGATTTGCAAAACTCAGAGGCAGCCAAACGTCAAGGAAGCAATAAAATTGTTGTTGTTTCCATTCTCAGTGACAGGAGCAGCCCAGACTTGGCTAAACTCGCTCCCCATTAATTCCATTACCACATGGGAGGAGTTAGTTAAGCAGTTCGTGAACAAATTCCATCCATCCAACAAGACAGCTCAACAAATTGATGAATCTTGAGCTTTAGACAGAAGCCAACTGAAACATTACAGGCAATATGGGAACGATTTAAAGGAATATTGGTTATCTGTCCGCACCATGGTATTCCAGAGCAGATGTTGGGGCAACATTTATATATGGGTCTGGCAGTACTGTAAAGGCAAATGTAGATGCTTCAGCGGTGGAGCATTCTTGAGCAAAACATGGAGAGAAAGCCAAATCCTGCTTGATAAAATGGCGCAGAATTTGGGGTGGACAACCAGGAATGAACCCATTACTCCGGTAGTTCACTCAGTGCCCTTCGATCCATCTAATACTCTTGCTGAGAATGTGTCTACCTTGATAAAACAGATGAGCATACTTACCAAAAAGGTGGAGGAGTCAAGGCAAAAGCAGCAGGTACATATTGTGGATACAACCAATGGGGGCTTATGCACATCATGCATTACTCAGCCACTTGGTAATCAGTGGAATGCTGAATGTGATCAACATCACTACCGTGAAAATATGAACTATGTGTCGAATTATGGGGGTCAGCGACAAGGTGGACAGAATTGGGGCCAACAAAATCAACCATACATGCCAGTTCAGCAGCAGCACAATAGTGGAAACATGGGAGCCATGCGACCTCAGGGTAATGTGGCACCTTACCAAAGGCCACAGGGGTACAATAATCAGAATTAGCATTAGCAACAGGTTTATCACCCCCCTCAGCAACAACATGGCGGTAGACAGGAAGATGGGTTTTCCAGACTTGAAGTAATGATGCAACAAGTTATTGGGTCAACTGCAAAAATAAGCGAGAGAGTAGATGCACATGAGTCAACTATTAAAAACATTAAAGTGAAAATGGGCCAGATCTCGATGTCTTTGAATAATCGTCCACAGGGGACATTGCCTGCAGACACTCAGGTAAATCCTAAGGATCATGGTCCTAAGTAGCTAATGGAAGTGAGTCTACACAATGGCAGGGACTTAGACTTGGAGCAGGAAAGAGTTCGAGAAAGTAGACAGGCTGAGACACTGGTACCAGTGCCTATTGAAATTGATGAGTCAACAAAACAGACTAAGGTGACAGTGCAGCCTGCCCAAGGAGAACCCAGCACACAGCTCGAGGCTGAGAAAGAAGCTGAGCCAGCCCAGGAACCGATAATTGAGGTGGTGGCTGACAAAAAAAAATCCCAACTCACTGGGAAGAAGAGACCTTCAACACCATTCCCATAGAGGCTGGCTAAGTATCAGAAGAATGAGCAGTATAAAAAGTTTTTGGACATGTTGAAACAAATACAGGTAAACATTCCTTTGATTGATGCTCTGAAGGAGATGCCTGGGTATGCCAAAATGATGAAGGACTTAATGTCCCAAAAATTTGCGTTCCAAGACCTGGACACAGTGATGCTTACTCAGACTTGCAGTGCTGTTGTGGCCCGACCAATTGCGGAAAAGTTATCTGATCCAGGGAGTTTCACCATTCCCTGCACCATTGAAAATTTTGCCTTTTCAAAGGCACTTTGTGATTTAGGGGCCAACATTAATCTTATGCCCCTGGCCATCTACAAGAGGTTGGGGATTGGTAGCGCTAGACCAACATCTATGTTATTGCAGCTAGCAGACATGACAGTAAAAAGACCGTCAGGCATTCTGGATGACGTATTGGTGCAGGTAGGAAAGTTTGTGTTCCCTGCAAATTTTGTGATATTGGACTGCAGAGTGGATGAAGAGATTCCCATAATTTTGGGAAGGCCATTCTTGGGCACTGGGAGAGCCCTCATTGATTGTGAAACTGGGGATCTCAAGATGAGATTGAACAACAAGGAAATCACATTCAATGTGTAGAAATCCATGAGGCGACCAAGTGAGTTCGCCAATTGTTCTCGTATTGATGTTGTGGATGTGATAGTGGAGGAAGATGATGAGTCCTTAACTATTGAGGACCCCCTTGCTGCATGTTTGATGAATTTGGGTGAGGTAAATGGGGAAGAATTGGCAGAATAGGTGTTAGCTCTTGATGGAAAAGGTGTTTGGCCGAGGGCACTCGAGTTTGAGCCCTTACACTTAGAAAAGAGAGAGACTCCGCCAGCCAAGCCATCTGTTGAAGAGCCACCCAAGATGGAGTTGAATCCACTGCCAGCCCATCTCAGGTACGCGTTTCTTGGACCTAATTCTACTTTACCTATTATTATCTCATCCAGTTTGCTAGATGTGCAGGCAAAGCAGCTATTAAAGGTACTCACAGAGTGTAAGACTGCCATTGCTTGGACCATGGCAGACATAAAAGGAGTCAACCCGGTATACTGTATACACAAAATTCTGCTGGAAGAGGGGCACAAACCTTTCAGGGAACACCAGAGGCGGCTGAACCCAAACATGAAGGAAATGGGGAAGAAGGAAATCATAAAGTTGTTAGATGCGGGAATTATTTTCCCCATCTCTGACAGAGCCCCGTACAATGTGTTCCTAAAAAGGGTGGCATGACGATTGTAAAAAATGACAACAATGAGCTCATATCCACAAGGACCATCACTGGCTGGAGACTTTGCATGGAATACAGAAAGTTAAATTTTGCCACCCGTAAAGATCACTTCCCACTTCCCTTCATCGATCAAATGCTCGACAGACTGGAAGGGAGGTCTCACTTTTGTTTTCTGGACGGGTACTCGGGGTACAACCAAATTTCCATTGCCCCGGAAGACAGAGAAAAGACCTCATTCACTTGTCTCTACGGGATCTTTGCATTCAGAAGGATGCCCTTTGGCTTATGCAATGCACCCGCCACATTTCAAAGGTGCATGATGACCATATTCACTGACATGGTCGAGGATATCATGGAGGTATTCATGGATGATTTCTCAGTGGTGGGAAATTCATTCGATGAGTGCCTAGCAAATCTGACCCGAGTGCTGAAGCGGTGTATTGAGACGAACCTTGTGCTTAATTGGGAGAAGTGCCATTTCATGATACAAGAGGGGATAGTCTTGGGGCACTTGGTGTCGATCAAAGTAATTGAGGTGGATCGTGCCAAAGTAGATGTGATTGCAAAGCTTCCACCTCCCACATCGGTTAAAGCGATAAAGAGATTCCTTGGGCATGCCGGGTTCTACTGGCGAGTCATTAGAGACTTTTCCAAAATAGCCAACCCCCTATGTAAGTTGCTCAAAAAAGATAACCCTTTTGTGTTTTCTAATGATTGCAGGGTGGCTTTTGAGGAGTTGAAAAAGAGGCTAGTCACGACCCCGATCATTGTTGCTCCTAACTGGGAGCAACCATTCGAGCTCATGTGTGATGCTAGTGACTACGCAGTAGGAGCGGTGTTAGGACAACGGAAAGAAAATACAATGCACCCGATATACTACGCAAGTAGGACATTGAGTGGAGCTCAGCTGAACTACACGGTGACCGAAAAAGAGATGCTGTCAGTAGTGTTCGCCTTTGACAAGTTCAGATCATACCTGATCGGCTCGAAGGTGATTGTTTACACTGATCATGCTGCCCTTAGGTATTTGATTGAGAAGAAAGAATCCAAGCCGCGCCTAATTCGTTGGGTATTGCTACTGCAAGAATTTGATCTAGAGATTCATGGCCGCAAGGGCTTGGAGAACCAAGTCGTGGACCATCTGTCGCGACTTGAAGGAGCTGAAAATGTAGTGGAAGCAGAGGATATTCTAGAAACCTTTCCAGACGAGCAGCTACTCACCACGAGTATGGAGGAAGTGCCATGGTATGCAGACATTGCAAATTACCTGGCAAGTGGTATTGAGCCCTATGAACTCTCATCTGTCCAAAAGAAAAAGTTGTATCATGATTGCCGCAATTATTACTGGGAAGAACCTCACTTGTTTAGAATTTGTATTGACAATAGGATCCTGAGGTGCGTCCCCGATATAGAACAATTTTCTGTTTTGCAGGCATGTCACGCATCAGCGTATGAAGGGTATTTTGGAGGAGTTCTAACAGCAACCAAAGTTCTAGAGGTCGGATTCTAATGGCCAACTGTGTTCAAAGATGCCCACCAATGGGTGAAGGGATGCGATGAGTGTCAATGAACGGGGAACATAGCCCATCTCCACGAGATGCCCATGAACCCGATCAAAGAGGTCGAGGTGTTTGATGTATGGGGAGTTGACTTTATGGGTCCCTTCGTTAGCTCTTATGATAATAAGTACATACTTGTTGCTGTAGACTATGTGTCCAAATAGGTGGAAGATGCAACACTCCCCACCAATGACACAAGGGTGGTAGTGGGATTCTTGAAGAAAAATATATTCACCCGTTTTTGGATTCCAAGGGCCATCATTAGTGACGGAGGCACTCACTTCTGCAACCGTGCCTTCGAAAAGCTGTTAGCTAAGTACGATGTGCTCCACAAGGTGGAAACCCCTTATCACCCTCAAACGAGTGGGTATACTGAGGTGTCAAATCGAGAAATCAAGAGTGTGCTGACTAAAACGGTGAACGCCACAAGAACTGATGGGGCGAAAAAGCTTGATGACGCACTCTGGGCATACAAAACTGCATTCAAAATTCCAATTGGTATGTCGCCATACAAGTTGGTGTTCGGAAAGTCCTGTCACCTGTCGGTAGAACCGGAACATCGAGCGAGGTGGGCACTGAAATAGTTAAACTTAGATCTTGATGCTGCGGGGACAAGTCGAGTCACTGAACTGCATGAGTTGGATGAATTCAGATATCTTGCCTTTGAAAGCACGAGGTTGTATAAAGAGAGAATGAAGAGGTTACACGATAAGAACATTGTGGACCGAAATTTCAAACCCGGAGAAATGGTTCTGCTCTATAACTCCAGATTGGGACTTTTTCTAGATAAACTCAAGTCCCGATGGTCTGGACCATTTTGCGTGGTCGAAGTCTTTCCCTCAGGTGCTGTAGAGACTGCTTCTGAAAAAAGGAGCCCATACCTTCAAAGTTAATGGGCAGAGATTGAAACCGTATATGGGGATGGACGAGAACAAGGAAGTGTCTGTGGTGCTTCTTGATGAACCTCAGAGGTCGAGCGAGCCGTAAATGCGCTCATTCTACGTCGTACCGTGATGTTAAATCAGGCGCTTCATGGGAGGCAACCTATTGACTTGTTGTAATTGTCGTGCCACGACATTAACTAAGGCGCTGGTTGGAAGGCAACCCAATGTGTAGTGTTTATAGAGTAGGTGATGAATAGTTGAATTGTTGTAAGTACTAACATATGCAGGTGTGCACGGGTGAAGGGTGGACTCAAGCCAGCCCAAGAAAAAAGTCAGAAAAATGAAGTGTGGTGAGGCTTGGACTAGCGCGACCGCGCTACTCAGCGCACTAATGGACTTTTGTTCTGCCTCAAGTTCTCTCCACTAGCGCGGTCTCGCTATTGAGCACGCTAGTGGCCGCGCTAATGGACTTTTGTTCTGCCTCAAGTTCTCTCCACTAGCGCGGTCACGCTACTGAGATTGCTAGTGGCCGCGCTAATGGACTTCTGTTCTGCCTCGTTTAACTGCCACCAGCGCGGTCGCGCTATGAGCGCGCTAGTCCCGTCGCGACCATGTAAGTTTTTTTAAGTTTATTTTTTTCATTTTACCCAAAACATAACCCAACCCCCCCCACTTCCCCCCCACATCCGCCCACTTACCCCACCCCCTAAAACTCTTCTTCTTTCTTATCCTAAACAAAGAAAAAAAGAAAAGGAACCCTTCTCCCCTCTCAAGATCAAGCACTCATACACACCTCAAGCTCTTCTTCCACCAACACCCAGCCCTCCCCTACACTTCTCACTCCTTCACGCCACAGGTTTGTGTCTTCTTCTCTAGTTTTTTTTCTCTTTTTCATTTTTAATTTTGTAGTTTTTCTTTTTTTTTTCCTTTGTTAAAAGTTGTAGCTTTTTCTTCTTATTTAGTAGAAATACTTGGTAGTGTATGCTTCGTACTGGTGGGTGATAGTATTTGGGGGTGTAGTATGTCTTGAGTTAATTAGGGTGATGTTTGGGAAATTGTGGTGGAAGTTGGGGCTTCAACTTGTTAAATGGGGACTCCGATGAATAATGCCCACCATGTGTTTGTGTAAATGCCTCAATAAAGGACAGTTATTGTGACCAATTGTAAGGTGAAATTTGAGTAATCACATTGGGTCACCTCGTTGGTGCTGAAATCATGATGTGTTTTTTTAGTAGGTACAATGGCTCCCCGAAAGCGTCAAGCCACCGACTCCTCCTCAGGCAGACAAGCAGGTTCTTCCTCCGGAAGTCCACGGAGGCCCGTTTACACTCGGCCCTTCAACAACAATAAATTTATATCCGTTAAGGCTCAGGATAGGTTTGCGGTAAAGGAATCAAAGGCATCCATACCTGAACATGGCATAGACATTGACTCACTCTGGCGTTACTGCCAAAGGATGTATAATGAGTTGATGCGGAGGAGACTAGATGTGTTCTTTGAGGAGCCTGATGAGTCTAATTCCATGATAGTGAGGGGGTTTTATGCGAAATGCCCGGAACACAACAATCATGTGGTCACAGTAAGGAAGAAGCAGGTAAACGCCTCTATGGAGGCCATTCGGACGTTTTACCGGTTGCCAGGTCCCATGGATATGTACGAGGACAACTATGAAGCATATGGCCAGCGCTATACTCAGTGAGAAACGTTTCTCCCAACCATTTGTGTCCCAACCTCAGATATAAAGTGGTACAAGTATAGGCGGAAGTTTCACTCTTCAGCCCTCACCTTTGAAGCTAAATGTTGGATTTACCTGATTAACAATTGCCTACTCCCATCCCACAACACCTCAGAGGTGGACATTCCTCACGAGTGTTTGATCTGGTGCTTCATGATTGGCCGCGAATTTGATGTGGCCAGGCTTATGCATGAGGAGATGTTCGTCCGCTGTAAGGTGCAGAGGTATGGTTTCTTCTTCCCATATCTGGTCACCAGATTCTGCCTTGCAGCTGGAGTACCAGGAAACTTGGTGGTGGATGGCAGAGTGCCAATGGCGTACGCCTTCAGAGCTGATAGGATCACTATTGGAAAGGAAGCAATGGTCGTTGATGATGATGAGGAGGATACTGAGTAGGATGAGGAAGCTGAGGAGGCGGCACAACAAAATATGGAGGAAGAGAAAGAAAATATGGAGGAGGAGCAGCCCACTCAGGCGCAAGCTACTGAGGTGGAAGGCCCGTCTAGAGCCCGTCAGAGTTATATGCTAGACCACCTGAAGCAGGACATGGTGGAACTGCGCACTTCGGTCAAAGACCTGGGTGCGCGAGTTGATGATGTAGCTACCCAGCAGAAGAAATTTAAAAAGCAAATCATGGGCTGGGCTCCGAGCCCTGGGTCGCGCTTGTCATCTGGACCTAGGGACTGTCTCCGACTAGGACTGAGCGTTCAGGGAAGTCCCTTACCTCTCTGTTTATTTTGATTGCCATGGGGACATGTCCTCATATTAAGTGTGGGGTGGGGGAAGGATTCCCTTGTACATGTATATATGTAGATAAAAAATGGGTAGTTGTTTTCTTTATTTTTCTTATGAGTTAGCATAATTGTTAGTTGTTTTCATTATTTTATTTTGAGTTGTTTTTGCTTATGTGTTTGTGATTGTACATAGTAATGTAATTAATTAAGTCGTCTTGGCCCGACGACGGATCCCTTTCGACGGGGTTCTTGAGGGTCTAAGTCGACCACAAAAAAAAAAAGAAAATAGAGTGGACTTTTCCTGATGACGGACTTCTTAGGCAGTTTTCTTGAGGGATGCTAGTCCAAATAAAACACCAAAAATATTTTTTATTTTCTTTTTAGGTAGTGTAGAAACTCCCCCTTAGTTTTTTTTTACCGCGGTTCTTTTCCAAGGATTTAGCTTGAACCGGATATAGTTAGTTTTTTTTATAATTGTTTTTAGTTGTTAGGTGTTTTGGGCAAGGAGCTGAAATAAGAGAAGCACCCCTTAGCGTTGTTACACCCGAACACAAAAGACCCTAGAGTGTGACGCTTAGGCTCATTTGTTGACTCTTGTGTAATGCCTTAAATTTGTATGCTGTAACTGACTTGAATGCTCGGTGAGAGTGTCTTGATAAGCTAATCTGGAGTGAGTCATGTGCCATATGTGTGTGAGGTGTCGCATTGTATTCTATGTCCACATTCGATGTCTAGAACTTGCCATGTGTGTTTGCAAAGCGAAATAGTAGTTCGTTCAGTCTTAGAAGTGATATAGGCATTTCTTTGTTAAGCCAGACATAAACGTGTATCCACCTAATTGTAATTTACCATAGTTAACCCCTTTGAGCTTATAAGCATGTTTCTTTGACAACCACATTACAAACCTTACCTAATTGTTTGAATGACCTGTCTGTTTGAACCCTGTACCTCCCATGAGCACTTGAATTGTTAGAGATTATGTAAAAGTCAAAGTGTGGGGTGGTGGTTTGGTTTTTGAGTGAAATCAAAGAAATATAAGGAAAGGTGCAAAAGTGTGAAAAAAAACGAAAGAATAAGCGCCACTTGAAATAAAAAAACAAAAAAGAGAGAAAGGACAATGAATAAATGCAGTCCTTAATAAGTGGTGATTCGATAAAATTGCACCTAAGGGAGTTTGGGGTAAATGTAAAGAGAAGTGTGGTGGAAATTCTGGCCGGGCATAAGAATGATCTGAAAGCTAAAGTAATTGTATTAAAAGTTCTTAGGGAGGTTAGTCACTATATCTAAATATATCCTACCCGTCCCTTAGCCTACATTACAACCAAATGAAGACCTAATTGATCTTAGACTAAATGGGCTCGATTAGTAGAGTATTACACTACGGTCAAGCCTATGGTGTATCTTTGTGGCATATGAATGTTCTTTCCGAGAGTGAGTGAATTCTTTCTATTTGAGTTCCTACATGTTCTTAATATTATTCTTGTGGAACTACTCTCGTGTGTGTGATGTTAGGGCACTTGATTCATGACGGAAAGGTAAGTCTTGACCTCTGTGTGGAGTACTTTGAGGAAGTAGGAATATTGCATGGAATGTGAGAGTCTACCCTTGAGGCATGGATGTTACACTGCTAGGTATAACTCCTGTAATATGTTCGTGGTGTGACACATTAGGGAAATGCTTGATAAAAGGACCTTTGTAGAGTATAGTGGATTGCTCGAGGACTAGCAATGATTTAAGTGTGGAGTGTTGATAATAGGCTAAATTCACTTAGTTTAGTGTATATTTATACTCCAACTTAATGATGCTTCACTGTCTTAGGAATGTGAAATGATGTTAAAATGGCTCTAATTGTTGATTTTATGTTTCGCAGGAGCTAAATGCGCTTATGAGAACCTAGGATGGTGTTTGGAGCCAAATTGAAGGAGAAAGGTCCTTAGAGTATTTAACGTGTGAAATAAAGGAAGAAAATTGCTGGGAAAAATTATAAGTCCACTAGCGCGGTCTTAGCGCGCCCATTAGCGTGACTGCGCTAGTCCAGCGATCCCAGTCAGAATGTTTATCCATTAGCGCACCCAGTAGAGCGATGACTAACGCGGGCGTGCTAGTCCAGTCGAACACGTTATTTTTCAGGGGTAAACTTGGAAGCTTGGGACAATTGCACTTAACCTATATAAGGTTCAACTCGCCCAAAAGCAAGAATTAATCAGGTTTAGAGTCATTTTCAAGAAAATCAAAGGCAAGAGGCAAGGAGGGCAATTGGGTATCAAATCTCATCTCTCTTCCTTGTATTTTTGTCATTGTTGATGAATTCTTCTTCTGTTATTTTCAGTATAATTATGAGTAGCTAATTATTTAGTCTAAGGTTTTGGTGGAACCTGTTGAGGATGAACATCTTGTTATATTAATATAGTTTGCTTGGTTTCAATCTCTCTTTGTTCAACTAAGTTCTTATTGTAGTTTATTGAAGGGCCCTCAATTAATTGTGCCTATTTAGTATGTATCTGCTCGGGACAGAATGCATATTTAGGTAGTTGTTGAACAACACCACTCCCAAAGTATATGAGGGATCCATAACCGAGGGTTTAAAGGTTGGATTAGGGATAACGATACCTTGGGTGCAATCTAAAGTGAGCTATAATAAAGCAAGCTAGCGTAGCTCGGGAGAGTGCGTCTAGTAAATTATCGTAATTACCCGGGAGAGATTTACGGTAGCAAGAGTGCTAATGATTGATAGAGATAATTAGGCCAAACAATAGGAAATATACAAGATGGGTTTTCATCAGTGGGGGAAACCATAACCTTAGATCCTTCTCGCATTTGTTTACAACTCAGTATTAGTTATGTTTTAGTTTACTTAAATTCATTCAGTTTTAGTTAGTAAAAAGTACCAACAAATTGTTATTCTAAACCTTTGGGAAGTTTATTACGAACAATTGAGTGAGTCTGATAACGATAATTGATAGGTTAATTGTCATGACCCAACCTATGGGCCGCGACGAGCACCCGGTACCTTACTCAACCGAGTACCAACATAACATATCTTTCTTATCATACTATCACGGGTATATGTGCCAAAATGTTCATCATGACACAATCAAAATAAAACATAAGGGAATGCTAGACATATGACGACCTAATATGATATAGAAATGTATACATGTGACGTGCGCTCTTATAAGGCTGACATGACTAATTGTCAACTCAAAACATAGGCCGGCAAGGCCATACAAGTATCCATATACTTGACATTTTCCTACATGCCTCTAAGAGTACATAAACATCAAAAAGGTTAGGACAGGGCCCCGCCATACCAGTCAATGCATGTCCCAATCATACTGACTAAATAGGTAACTCCGGAGCAAGTGGAGTGCAGCAACACCTTTCGGAGTGAGGTAAGATAGTTGCACCTTCGATTAACATTATGTACATCATACCATAAATATGAGCTTCACTTGGACTCAAGGATCATACATACTTTCTTAGAATAACTTTCTAATAAAAGAACAACATGGACAACCTTAGTAGCTAGGAGTAGATTCATTATGAAATAACGTATCGTTTACGTTCGTTTCACTTTAGATCATGCCAAAAGAATGAAGGAAGAGACTTAAAATACCTTAACCAAGTTGAGTCATTAATAACTTCCAAGCAACTCTTCAAACAAATAAACTCAATCTATCATATCAAAAGGAGATTCAAAATCAGTGTTGAGGAAGGGCTAAGTCTTCAACTTAAGCTAGTAGCTTGTTTACGTAAATTCGGGCATCATATCCCTTGTAACAAGGCCCTCCTCCAATACCATATACCAACAACACCAAGAAAAAAACAATAACACCATATATGAATTATTTCCCAACCTTATCTCCACCACAATATATCTCAAAACAACCTACACACCCTAATCATTTCATACATGAAACGACAACAAAAGTAGTGTCAAACAACCTTAACAAAAATAACGACGAACAACCAGCCCACCATTCCATCATTATGTGTTGTTTTCCCACACCTTTTATCCTCAAAAACTCCATAAAACATCAGCACAAAATACCAACACGAAACAACCCACAAACAGTCCACTACAAGTCAAATAACTCGAGCTCACGACTTCCGATCATCGTCCCATGAGTTCTAACTATTAGGAAACACATTTATCAAACTTCCTTGATATTTAAATACTTAAATACAATTATACGTTTCTTAACTATGAAGTACCTTCCAAAACTCTAACTACAAAGAAAAAATAGAGGCGGTATAATGGCACTTACGTCGCTCGTTTTGATGTTATCGCTTCTCGATTTCAAGCTCGGGATGATAATCCTCTTTGAAACCCTTGAAGATATCTTAAGGATATGTTTATGGGTGTTGTATGGTCGTGTTATACTGAAAAATGAAGAGAAATTTAAGACTTATATATATCAACTTTGGAAAAGTCAAAGAGGTGCTAGCTTGGCACCCTAGCATTGGCCCATCTTCCGACGCTTATATCTTCTTATCTGGATGTCGTATGAACGAACAGTTAAGAGAGTTGGGAACTACATTCCAAGACCTTCAATTTGGTATATAATATGTCCCAATAAAATCTCATATAACACACTAAATGTATTGCTCAAATAGCTTTAGTGAACCACCTACTTGTCACTTATGATGTCTGCGCGGTCTCGCAAAACTGCAAATATCTCTATACTCCTATGTCATATCGATGACGGTCTAATGAATTTGAAACTAGACTCATAATTATTCAATTTGGTTGGTATATCATCCAATAATTCCAATAATATTGGGAGAAAATATCAGTTACATTTGACTTAAGTTTCAACACATTATGAATGTAATTTGTGAAGACTTTGCCAATTTTGTTCCACAACTTGCTTGACTTCAAAACATAGCACACGACCATCATATGATAAAAATAAATCATACAATAACCTACTTATCATGTAATGAACCATAGTCTCACCCTAAAGTACATGTTATAATATTCCAAACTCGTTTACTTTCAACGAAACTTATTTTCTTCAATTGGTTTAGCTTCTAAGCTTTCCAACCCTCTTGGTACTCATTATTCATGATATTAAATATTTGTAACCTCCAAGGTAACATGATTAAATTATTTTATGTGCTTCTAAATATAATATTATTTCTGAGCTTACATCAATTGACTTATGACGTACTCTCACGTACGAAAAATGGGGTGTAACATCATTCCCCCCTTTGGAACATTTGTGCTCGAATGTTGACTAATGCACTTATCCGTATCTTAAGAAATAGCTCCTACGAATACTTTAATATTGTCTTTTCCATCTAGGGAGTTGTTCGGTGAATAAATCCAAAGGCTAGGGTATTCCCCCCTTTAGGCTTTTTTCTCACACCACGACTTGTGGTCGAAATTCTTCAAATCTCATAACTGTTTCTACCTTTTTTCATGCAACCTGTACGATTATAACCTTGAATGTGCGCCAATGCGACTCTTATATCCTTTTTCCGTTAGCTTTTAACCATTATCTAGGCTTTACTTTGTAAACATATATAGTACTATGACAAGCTGTCTCTCTGACATCCATAGGTGTACTAAAGTTCTTTGCTTGGTACTTTGTTGAAGTTACAACTATTACTATATCTTGTTTCATGGCCTCAATTATCTATACTTATGTCTTTACCACAACTAGGTAGGTCATACTGTACTATAGCTCTTACTTCAGTTTATTATTATCGAGGCTTGCCGCCCAACTCCGGGTTACTCTCTCATTGCTTATCTTATATGTATAAATCTAAGACATTTAATGCTTCCTTATTACTGTTCATCTTAATAGTGACAACCTAGTCTCATCTCATACTTTGTGACTTTCATCCATCTATTGTTGATTCACCTTAGTGTTGATCTATAATCTACCACTGATAAATTGAAACCTCTTATGTAATATATCATCACTAGGGATCACGTCTCATCAGGGAATATCTGAAGTGATTTTCCTGATTCGCTTAGGGACGATACTATACTCTAATAACTGTATTTCATAGCATCCTAATGTGATTCATCCTATGGAGGAATTCTAATGCCATGCAGTTCATGAAATCCTTGTTCTCAAAATCATTACTCAATCAAAGGACTAAACGTCATCCTCTTATCATTTATCACAGTTACACCCTTACTTTACAACTAGGGTAGCATTCCATCTCTTCTAAATGCTCGTAGTTTTAAACTCCTTTGAGTTCACTCATGCTATACTGAGCTTTTTATAACTTTATGAAAACCATCAGCTCTCTTGTTGTAATGGGTTTAATTCCGAGGACTTATCTATTATAGTCACCTTCTCACTCTCCTTTCCTTATTCTTACTCCTGTCTAGCTAAATCTGTGTTGCTCTACCATACTTTAGCTTGCGACCTACGCATATCTATTTATACTACTTGCAACCTTCTTTTTAACATGCTAGCACCATAGATTTCCTTTCATGCCTTCTCAGTTGTCTTTAAATGTAAGCAATTACTTTTCCCGGTCATTCTGTCACTTGCTACATGGATACTTGGATTATCTTAGTTCCCATGAATACTGGAGTTCCCTGTATCTCATATGATCTCAATTATCAACTCTTGATTTTTTTTTTCTTCTTCTCGTTCATTAACCACGATAGCTGCCACTTTCTTATGGAATGCATACAATATTATAGTGAGACTGCTGTTACAAGACCATTTCTTCTTTAGGTCACTATGCTTATGTTGAAGCCTTCTTCCTTATTTCCTCAGCTATTATTTCTTTGTACTACATAGTGGATACCCTCCGACTCTTGTAAAGCTGCAAGCTTATTACATCATATACCTAAAGGAATTTTTGATGTTCTTACTCACCTATAATTATCCTTATTTACTTACATCCACGCCCTGGTGCTCGTAAGGTTGCTTCTGAAGTGAAATTTGACTATCTCCCTAGTGCCACTTTCTTTTATTTCCGCAACACTTATACGGTACCTTTAACTACCCAATCTCCTATTTTAATATTACTCAAGGATCACGATAGCATCATATCTGCGAGACTGAATTCCCTATACTGAGTTTCACTACGTTTATCTTGCACGATCTGTTGATTTATCTACGAGCGCTTGTTTAGCTATAACTAGGCTCTTCCTGAATCAACTACAGACTACTCGTTGGTCCACTCTCATATCTGTATTTTATGTAACGCCTCTTGGGTTATGTCCTTTGTCTTAACTTACCTCTCGTACGGGATCCTTATGTATCAGTGTTCATTCCCACTTATTTAACAATATCATCGAGTGCGAAACCCTTATTGATTCTCCCCAACATCAAGCTTGCATAATGTTCTGGAGTCATATTATATTTGTAAGATCTGAATAAATGCAATCTCATTCCTTTCACCTTTTTACCACATTCTTCCTTTACCATTCGATATTTACCTCTTCATCTTTGGCATTCACATCTTAACTGAGATATTACTCGCCTTGTGGTAACCCTTCTACACCAAGGATAATTGAATTTCTTACGCACAAGGGTGACACCTGGTGTAACTGGCACATTTAGTTCCTTAAGCTTAACTCTGATCATAGTGCTTGCTTTAGGAAAGCGTCTTCTTGAATGACCTTTAGAGGTTATTCTTCTGTTGTCCATTCCATTATTGTCCAAACACGATCTCTGAAATTCTCACGATGCCAACTATTACCAATTCCCTCGATCCTTAATTCATGTTTAGTTTATCTTGTTCACCAGCCCATACTGATTTCTATTACTCTGGGGTCTAACTTTTCCCTTTGGAAATCATGTTACAGTCATGAACTTATTTCTCGAAATGAGGATGTGACTTTATGACCTATGCTCTTTTGTTGCCTCAAGGCCTGTTACCTCTCGTCTTTTCTATCCCTTGACTATAGATTCGGTAATACTATCATTTTTTTTCTACCGTTTTCATCCACGTATCACATCTTACTCATAATGCTGTATTAACTCTCTTCTTTTTTCCATGCTAACATTTATGTCTATCACTTTATTCTGAAAAATCAAACAAAACGTTCCTTAACTTTTAGCTCCCCCTGCTTCATCTCACTGGTTCTTTGGGACGCCTAACATTCTCTCTTTTTTTTAATAGGGGCAAGAGTCATACTATGATGAATATTTATCCCTTCTAGGATTCCACTGCATATGTTCTAAAATTTCTCAACATTCTAGTATTCATATCTGACTGTTCTATTATAAAGTGCACTATATGGATGTCTTGCAAGGAGATCTATTGCCACGTTTGCACTATCCTTTGGAAATGTTAGCTAATGATAATAATCATCCACCATTTTTGGGTTACTTTAACCCTAACTGGATCCTGATATCCCATCCTTCTCTTAACTATATCTGTTGGCTCCCATGGAGCATAAGTGTGGTTAATTGTACATACCTCTGTTACAATTGTAGGTAATTCAAAATGCTTGTATTTCTCTGCTTGAATCGTAAATACTGACAATCTTCATTAATTGGGCGCCTCATATCCTTCTTCATCTTATTTCTTTTACTTGTTGAAACTTGTATCTATCTTCTGAATCTCTCATTGCCTTTCACAATAGGGGTGGATATATTTATTTGACTTAGGGCTCCTTATCAAGAGGCTTACCCGTCTTAGTACACACATGATCTACTGAATACCTTATATTTACTCATCATAAGCATCGGGCAAAATTGAGTTCCTCTGACTCAACTCATTTACAGCCACATACAACCTCTTACCAATTGTCTTTCTAGAAGTAGGCATCGTCGTATTATGAATAAGATAGAATTTAGGAAATTGAGTTCTAACGACTGAGCTCTACCACACGATCTAGAGTAAGAAGAAAGAGTGACAATCCTAAACGCCCTGTAGCCTCCTGATTATAAGTGTGGTGCACAACACACCCATAAACAAGACTCTACTAGACACGTCTTATAGACATCCCTAGGACACAACTGCTCTGATACCACTTCTGTCACGACCCAAACAGGAGGGCCGCGACGGGTACCCGGTACCTTACTCAACCGAGTACCAACATAACATATCTTTCTTATCATACTATCACGGGTAAATGCGCCAAAATGGTCATCATGACATAATCTAAATAAAACATAAGGGAATGCTAGACATATGACGACCTAACATGATATAGAAACGTATACATGTGACGTACGCTCTTATAAAGCTGACATGACTATTTGTAAACTCAAAACATAGGCCGACAAGGCCATACAAGTATCAATATATTTGATATTTGTCTACAAGCCTCTAAGAGTACATAAACATCAAAAAGGTCGGGACAGGTCCCCACCATACCAGTCAATGCATGTCCCAATCATACTGAACAATTAGGAAACTCCGGAGCAAGTGGAGTGCAGCAACACCTTCCACTGAGCCGATAGCCTACTAGGAGGACTGTTAACCTATCTATCGGGACCTGCGGGCATGAAACGCAGCGTCCCCAAGCAAAAGGGACGTCAATACGAATAAAGTATTGAGTATGTAAGGAAGAATAGCATAACTAAGAACAGTAATGTAAAGAGATGTAGGAGATACAACCTGTAGCATTTGAGTGCCTCTGAGAGATAGTGACATGAAATGCGTGATATATATATACATATATATATATATATATATATAATATTTTAAAAACATCCACCTCTGTGGACATCATCATCATCATATCATACCCGGTCTCGTAGAGGACTTGGTAAAAACATACCCGACCATCATAAGGCTCGGTAAAATCGTACCCGGCCACGTGGAGCTCGGTAAACCCAACTGATCAGTGGTTGCACAATAGGTGTCGTACCCGGCCGACTATAGATCGACTCGGTAGAGTAAAATATATACTATATATAATGCATGCTGGACTCATGGAATCACGCTCTAAATCTTTCGAAGTGACGTAAGGTAGTTGCACCTTCGATTAATATTATGGACATCATACCATCAATATGAACTTCACTAGGACTCAAGGATCATACATACTTTCTTAGAATAACTTTCTAAGGAAAGAACAACATGGACAACCTTAGTGTCTAGGAGTAGATTCATTATGAAATAGCGTATCGTTTTTGTTCGTTTCACTTTAGATCATGCCAAAAGAATGAAGGAAGAGCCTTACCATAACTTAAAAAAGTTCAGTTCTTAGTACCTTCCAAGCAACTCTTCAAACAAATCAACTCAATCTATCATATCACAAGGAGATTCAAAATCAGTGTTGAGTAAGGGCTAAGTCTGCAACTTAAGCTAGTAGCTCGTTTACGTAAATTCGTACAGCATCTCCCCTGTAACAAGGCCCTCCTCCAATAACATATACCAACAACACCAAGAACAAAACAATAACACCATACCCAACCTTATCTCCACACAATATATCTCAAAACAGCCTACACACCCTAATCATTTCATACATGAAACGACAACAAAAGTAGTGTCTAACAACCTTAACAAAAATAACGACGAACAACCAGCCCACCATTCCGTCATTATGTGTTGTTTTCCCACACCTTTTATCCTCCAAAACTCCATAAAACATCAGCACAAGAGGCCAACACGAAACAACCCACAAACAGTCCACTACAAGTCAAATAACTCGAACTCACGGCTTTCGATCACCGTCCCGTGAGTTCTAACTATTAGGAAACACATTTATCAACCTTCCTTGATATTTAAACACTTAAATACAGATATTAGACGTTTTTTAACTATGAATTACCTTCCAAAACTCTAACTACAAAGAAAAAATAGAGGCGGTATAATGACACTTACGTCGTAGGGATCGTTTTGATGTTATCGCTTCTCGATTTCATGCCCGATATGATAATCCTCTTTGAAACCCTAGAAGATAGCTTAAGGATATGTTTATGGGTGTTCTCTGGTCATGTTATACTGAAAAATGAAGAGAAATCCGACCTAAGACTTATATATATCAACTTTGAAAAAGTCAAAGAGGTGCTAGCTTGGCACCCTAGCATTGGCCCATCTTCCGACGCTTATATCTTTTTATTAAGATGTCGTATCAACGAAAGGTTAAGAGAGTTGGAAACTACATTCCAAGACCTTCAATTTGATATATAATATGTCCCAACAAAAACCTCATATAACACACTAAATGTATTGCTCAAAAAGTTTTAGTGAACCACCTACTTGTCACTTATGATGTCTGCACAGTCTCGCAAAACTGCAAATATCTCTCTACTCCTATGTCGTTTCGATGAACGGTCTAATGAATTTGAAACTAGACTCATAATTATTAAATTTGGTTTGTATATCATCCAATAATTCCAAGAATATTGGGAGAAAATCTCAGTTACATTTGACCTAAGTTTCAACACATTATGAATGTAATTTGTGAAGACCTTTGCCAACTTTTGTTCCACAACTTGGTTGACTTCAAAACGTAGCGCACGACCATCATACGACAAACATATCTCATAGAATAATCTCCTTGTCATGTAATGAACCATAGTCTCACCCTAAAGTACATGTTATAATATTCCAAACTCGTTTACTTTCGACAAAACTTATTTTATTCAATTGGTTTAGCTTCTAAGCTTTCCAACCCTCTTGGTACTCATTATTCATGATCTTAAATATTTGTAACCTCCAAGGTAACATAATTAAATTACTTTATGTGCTTCCAATATAATATTATTTCTGAGCTTACATCAATTGACTTACGATGTACTCTCACGTACGAAAACATGGGGTGTAACATTAATTCCCTGTGGGATTCAACTCTGGGAAAAAAAATACTCAGATTATATTTGTAACGCCCGCTTAGTATTTTTATAAGACATAGTTGAGCGTGATCAGTCATAATCTCCTCTTCCTTTTGAACGTATAGGAGCTTGAGGCCATCCCTCTCCTCCACGAGCTTCTTCTCGACCTCACATCGGGATAGCTCAACCCGGTATTTGGAAGATGCTTCTCGGTGGAACACCATGGCCTATACACAAAGAAGAGAGTCAGGCTTGAAAATATATGTATTAAAACACAAGTGTAATACGAAGAAATGGAACTTACTTGTTTCAGAAGCCGCTGAGCCTCGTTGAAAACAAATGATGCGTCTGGATCGGGACCATCGTCGACCCCGACAAAGCACTCCTGAAATGTGTCATTCCCTTTATGGGCCAGCCCTACATCGGGAGTCCCCATGGCCGGAGCATCTTGAAACTTCCCGTCGGAGAATGTAGGGCCTAGCGGCTAATCGCCAATGTTTATTACCCTCAGTGAATCATATGGGACATTGTTTTCTCTCTGAAGGGCCTTGGGGTTAGACCCTTCGGGCATACCCGTCAGCTGATTATCATGATAGGGGGCATCCTTGTATTGGTAAAAAAGAGCTTCACACGTGTGATAAATCTTGATGACTCAGCAGTTTACGTGGAGCAATGAAGACACGACAACTGGACGGGACTCTATGAAGAGGTATGAGGCAAAGAGGCACGGCAAATCACTCCCACGGGTTAATTAGCTACGGAAGTCTCAACCTGATTGAGAAGATGAAGGGACACGATAAAAATGTATGTGGGCGGAACAAAGGGCAGATTCAGAGATCTTAAATTGTGATCCACACGTTACACAACATTCACGCAACAGTTACTGTTACTCATTGTAAAGTTACATTAATGTCATAATTAGTCATTAATGCTTAATCACTGAAAAAGGCAGGCGTTATATCAGGAAATTCCCTATATAAGGGAGTAAAATATACCTGTAAAGGACATCCGAACTACTATTTCAATACACTTTACTTTTCGTGCATCTCATTGATTTTTCTTTATTTAATTACTTATAGTAATCAGTCTTGCCTTGGTTATCAGAAACCCGTATTCATCCTAAAAATAGCTTTGGTCAAAGGATCTAATTCTTTGGTTAAACAAATTGGTTCCGTTACCGGGAATCTGATAATCTTTGTTTGATTTTCAAGCGATATCCTCTGAACTATGTCGAACTCCAACGACAACAACCAGCAGAGGAATGGAACCCTAGTTCCATCACCTTCAGGAACCCCACGTGGTTCAAGGGAACAATCCCTAGAAAGATCCAATAACAACAACGATAATAATGATCAAACGGTAGAAAAATATTGGGTAAAGCAAATGATTGCAGAGTTGGCCACTGACACCACCCCTCAATAATACCATCACCGTGTAAAATCCTCAGTCTGGGTTGGCAAACTCAGGAATGAGAGATACTCCTAATGAATCTCTCGAATCGAGACCAGGTATGTCTAATAACTCTGAATTACAGACTTTATTACTAACTTTGCAGAAACAGGTGAAGGAACAAAATGATCGAATCGAACAAATTCCTGGAGTACCGCCTGTTATCAAAGGCATTGACGTTGATAGATATTCTCAACAACCTTGGAAACCAAGACCAACACCCGTACCTATTCCCAAGAAGTTTAAAATGCCTGACATTCCTAAGTATGACGGGACAACTGACCCACGCGACCATGTGACTGCTTTTACCACCGGAGTGAAGGGCAATGACTTGACAAAACAAGAAATTGAGTCGGTCCTAGTTAAAAGGTTTGGAGAAACACTTACCAAAGGGGCGCTAACCTGGTATTCTCTCCTCCCTGAAAACTCTATTGATTCTTTTGCTGAGCTTGCAGATTCTTTCATAAAGGCACACTCCGATGCGCAAAAAGTCGAGAAAAGGATGGAGGACATCTTTAAAATAAAACAAGGAGACACGGAATTACTTTGTGAATTTGTAGATAGGTTTCAACGAGAAAGAATGATACTACCAAGGGTGCCTGATAATTGGGCAGCCATGGCATTTGCAAGCAATTTAAATGATAAAAGGTCTGAAGCCACAAGAAGACTCAAGGAAAGCTTGAGAGAATTCCCAGCTACAACGTGGAATGATGTTTGTAACAGGTACAGTACTAAACTTCGAATAGAAGAAGATACCATTGCTTGTTCGAAAGATGAAGATCATACCAGATCCAGACGTTTCGAATTAGACAAGAGATCAGGTAAAAACAGGTACGATCCTTACTTGGGACCATCGGGACGTGAAACTCGTCCCAGGTTCAAAAATACCAGGTCAGATTATAGGCCACCAAGCAGAGATGCGGGCTCATCTAGATCCAAAAAGGATCGAGATGAACGACCTAGAGGTAATGCACGAATTGGGGATCACACCTTCAATGTAAGTACCTCCGAACTAATTTCAGTATTAAGAAATATGGGTGATAACGTTTGATGGCCCAAAGAAATGAGGTCAAACCCGAATAAGAGGAACCCAGATTTCTGGTGTGAATTCCATAATGATCATGGACACAGAACTGCAGATTGCAGATTTTTGCAAGGTGAGGTAGAACAATTATTGAAACATGGCTATTTAACAGAGTTGTTTAGTGAAAAAGGTAAACAGGCATACTTGAAGAACAAGCAGGAGCCCCCACAACCTCCATCTCCAAAACGAACCGTTAACGTGATACACGGAGGTGAAGAAGTAAACGGAGTGGTCTGTAAAGCGGCCACGAAGTTCACAATTACACACGGAAAGCGGGTTCGTGAAAATCTGGAAGCAGACGATATAACCTTCGATGATGCAGATATCAGCGGATTAATTCTTCCTCACAATGATGCTCTGGTAATATCATTACTTATTCATGAAACTAACGCAAAAAAGAGTGTTAATTGATCCAGGTAGTTCAATCAATATCATTTTCCTAAGAGTCGTGGAAGAAATGCTATTGGGGAATCAAGTAATCCCAATAGGGGAACAAAAGGGGAAATTGAACTTAGCACTTATGCTGAAGGAGTAATAAAAAATACCAGGTTCCAAGTCATCGATACTGACATGGCTTCTAACGTAATCGTGGGAAGGCCATGGATCCACGACATGAAAGATATACCATCCACCTTGCATCAGGTAATTAAATTCCCCTCTGAATGGGGATTCAGCAAATTAGAGGCGATCAGCAAACCGCAAGGAATATAAATTTCGTGGTACACTACAAGAAAAAAGTAAAGGTGGAAGAATCAAAAGATAAGGGAATCTCCCAAGCAGGTAACACCGCCCAAACAGGTATGGAAGAAATTACTACCAAATAGGTACGGAAGGTATTATAGCTGAAATAGGTACGAAAGAAGATACTCACGAGAAGGTGAATCAAGTCACCACGGAAGATGCATTGTACCACACAGATGTAGATTCCAGACCGGACGTCATTCATGAATCGGAGGAAGACGAGCACATCAAAACAACTACGGAAGAGCTCAAAGTTGTTCTATTGTTTGAACAAAAACCTGAACAGCAAGTGTATATAGGCACGAGGTTGAGCCCCGGTCGAAGAGAAGAAAAGAAAGCAAGGACCATTTAAGAACCAAGTGATTGACGAAGAGATACAGAAACTCTTGAAAATTTGTTCGATACGAGAGGTAATGTACCTAATTGGCTAGCTAACACTGTGGTAGTACCTAAAAAGAATGGCAAATGGAGAGTATGCGTAGATTATACTGACTTAAATAAAGCATGCCCCAAAGATTCATACCCAACCACATATAGATCAAATGATTGATGCCACCGCAGGTCATGAATTGTTAAGCTTTCTAGATGCGTATTCTAGTTATAATCAGATTAAAATGGATCCCTCAGACGAGGAAAAAATCTCCTTTATTACAAACAGGGGTAATTATTGTTATAAAGTCATGCCTTTTGGCTTAAAAAATGCTGAAGCCACCTATCAAAGGCTAGTGACCAAGATGTTCCAGTATTATCAGGGAAAAACGATAGAAGTTTACATCGATGACATGCTGGTAAAATCAACACGGGCGGAAGACCATTTCCAGCACCTCTCTATTACCTTTGACATTTTACGCAGGTATAATATGAAGCTGAATCCAGAAAAATGCGGTTTTGGCGTAGAATCAGGTAAATTCTTGGGTTTCCTTGTATCAAACAGGGGAATATAGGTAAATCCTGATCAAATTAAAAATATAGAGGAAATACCTAATGTACTTATAAACAAAAAAGAAGTTCAAAGACTAACAGGAAGAATTGCAGCCTTAGGAAGATTTATTTCCAAATCTTCTGAAAAAAGTTTTAAATTCTTTGCAGTTCTCAAAAAGCAAAATCGGTTCGAATGGACTGAAGAATGTCAACAGGCTCTCAAACACCTAAAGGCTTATCTATCAAAACCTCTGTTGCTGTCGAAGCCAAAGGATGGGGAGAGGCTGTACGTCTACCTTGTCGTCTCGAAAATTGCTGTAAGTGCGGTATTGGTAAGGGAGAATAAAGGTAAACAATCTCCTATTTATTATGTAAGCAAGACATTACTAGATGATGAAACTAGATATCCACATCTAGAAAATTTAGCCTTAGATCTAATCATTGCATCTAGAAAATTAAGGCCATACTTTCAATGTCATCCAATCACAGTTGTGACCTCGTATCCATTAAGAAACATACTGCATAAACAAGAACTATCAGGAAGATTAGCAAAGTGGGCCATAGAATTAAGTGAGCATGAAATAAAATATCAGCCTAGGACAACAATCAAGTCTCAGATCTTAACTGATTTTGTCGCTGACTTTAGTAATAGAATTGTCCTTGAGGTGGAAAAAGAGTTACAACTCTTTAACGGCGCTAATCCGGTTCTATGGACCCTATTTACTGATAGTTCTTCCAATATAAAAGGTGTCGGCTTAGGCATAGTCTTAATGTCACCCACGGGTGAAAAGACATGACAGGATATCAAATGTTATCCTATAACTAAAAATGAAGCAGAGTACGAAGCTGTCATTGCAGGACTAGAACTCGCACGAGAACTTTCAATCGAGCAAATCGTAATCAAAAGCGACTCCCAACTGGTAGTAAATCAGATGCAGGGGACTTACATCACTCGAGAGACTCGAATGCAACAATATCTGGAAAAGGCACGAGATCTCGTGAGAAAATTCAAAACATGGAAGGTAATACAAATACCTAGAGAGGAAAAAGCAGAAGCAGATGCATTAGCTAACCTCGCAGCAGTCACATAAGTAACAAATAAAGACAATGCAGTTGTCGTTCATCTATTCCATTCAGCGATCGAACAGGACACAAATGAGGTAACTTTCAACAATTTAACCTGGGATTGGAAAAACGAAATCTTAAATTTTTTGCAGAATGGCACTGTACTTGAAGACAAGAAAACAGCTCAAGCACTTCGCCACAAAGCTACACGGTACTGCCTCATTCACAACTCATTATATCGCAAGATGTTCGGAGGGCCCCTAGTAAAATGCCTCGGACCTAACCAAACGGAGTTTGTGATGAAAGAAGTCCACGAAGGACACTATGGAAATCACTCAGGGGTCAGATCCTTGGTAAAAACCCTAATCAGAGCTGGATACTATTGGCCTAAGATGGAAGAAGAGGCCGAGAACTTCGTATCCAAATGCGATAGGACCCAAAGGTTTGCCAATAACATGCATCGACCAACGAAATTATTGCATCCAATAATATCCCCATGGCCCTTCATGAAATGGGGTATGGACATAGTGGGACCTCTTCCCACAACTAAAAGACAGGCACAATTTTTACTCGTGCTAACCGACTATTTTATAAAATGGGTAGAGGCAGAAACATTAAAAAAAGTTCGAGAAAAGGAAGTTAAAAGCTTCTTAGGGAGAAACATATTATGTCGCTTTGGGATACCAAAGGAGTCTTGTGTGATAATGGCTCACAATTCATAGGCTCGCAAATCACAGGATTCTTCGAAAGCTGGCAAATCAAACGGATCACTTCAACGCCATACCACCCCGTGGCTAATGGTCAAGCTAAGTCAACGAATAAATTCATCATCAAAAATATAAAGAAGCGGCTAGATAAAGTCAAAGGAAATTGGCTTGATGAGTTACCAGCGGTACTATGGGCATTGTTGGTCGAAATCCCAATGCACACGCAAGTGTACGTGGTCGACAAGTAATATAGGAATTAA
>ML324998.1:0-24697 GCA_005239505.1 Nicotiana paniculata | reverse complement strand
AGATTATATTTGCAGCGCCCGTTTAGTCTTTCTATAAGACATAGTTGAGCGTGATCAGGGAGAACCTTCTTTTTTGAACAAGCTAAATACATGGATGGCTGTCGCGGAAATTGCTCACTAATAATTTTTGTCATTGCCATGGCATTCACACGTTCCACTGTATCCAGAATATGTCTGTTGCACCACAATAAAAGTCATGCGCGACGTCCTTTGCTCAACAGAGTTAGCCTTGTAATGTTTTGTTCAGTAATATGTTGTGTAACTGCTTGAAGAGTAGAAATTCACATGCTTCATCATTTGGGGATACACCCCATTACTATTTTTTGGCTAACTCCTCAATTCATCTTGATTGCAGTTATGTAGGGATTGGCTGCCACTGGATTCTGAGAGGCATCTGACATTGAACACATCCATCGCCGGTAATCGAGCAAGAATCTCAAATATAGCGTCTGAGGTAAACTTTGCAGGGGGAAGTTAGACAGTTGAATGCGTGCTTCTTTTTCCTTTATCAGCTTCCTCTCTCCCTCTTCTTCAACAATAGACTTAGATGAGAAGTGAGAAGCTAGATGGGGAACGGGTTAGTGTTCAGGAGTAGGAGATACTAGATTGGAAAGAAGATTTCTTTGAATCTGAGGTTTCTGAGTCAATGAATCAGTATGGACCACAATTAAACGAACTCCTCTTAGGCATTGGCCAATTCTTGAATGTCATATGCATCTATTTTCAGATTTTTGTTTAACGAAGGCATAGATAAGGGCCGTTTAGACAAGTATTAGGCAATGTTAATAGTTCCTACCTCCCTCAATTTTTTCTTAGTTTGGTGATCAGGTTCCTAGTGTGATAATCATGAGCCTCATGATACCGAAGTGTTGGAGGACATTGATCAAGAATTATGGGAGGACATATTGAAAAGGTGATGACAAAATAGAACAACCCAAGCTAGACTTTTATACATTTTAGCTAGCGTAAGAGACACCGGTTGCAAGTAGGATAGGTAGTCAAAATCAATGGACTTAGGTAATATATATTGAAGTTTTTCCTGTCTTGCAAAATTGAATCAGGATTGACAAGTTATAGCTTGAGAGATCAAAATGTTTTTTTTATTAGTACGTATACACATATATATGCAAAAAAGTTAGTGTTGTCATTTTTTTACACTTGTTGTATATTATAACGTTCTTAAAGGACATAAAGCATTTAACTTCACACGGTACTAAGTTTTTATATTAGAAAGGGATAATTCAATAAATAAGATGTTAGACATGTGTTTGCAATAAATTACCTTTGATATATTTGTAAAAAAGTATATTTACTAATATCAAGATTTAAGTAGTTTAATGCAAAGTTCTAAAATATTTTACTGTTAAAGAGTAGACATTTTTTTTTCTTTCTTTTTTACAAAATTTTCTATTTTTTTTCTATAAAAAAGGTCTCAAGTATATTTAATAAAACTAGCTTCTAGGTGTGTCGTACGTGCATACCCCGTGCATCATACGAGCATCTTGTGTCAATTAGTTAAAAAAATTTAAATCACATATATATCGTTAAAACATATGCATGAGGTATAAAATAAAATAAAAATAAAAAAATAATGAAAGATGATCCTATTTCAATGAATGGACAGTTAAACAAAAAATTATTTGATATTGTCTAAAAATGTGATGATATATACATTTAAAAACACTTGTATTATTAAGTAGGAATAATCGGTCCTACTCTTTTTTTGTTGACCCTCGTTGTGTAACTAATAAAGTTGATCGCCAATAGTACTGGCATTGTCTTCTAATTCCTTCCACTTTGATGCCTTTTTTCTTTCTTCTTCTTCTTTGATACATAAAAAATATTGACTTTTAATGAACAGTTAAATTGTGCGATATATATATATATATATATAAACAAATCTGGATCTTTAATATTCAAATGAAGAAAAATTTATTAACTTGCAGACATCTCCGCCCTTCTCTTCACACTCACACTTTTGCACCGTGAAGATAAACTAGCAATATTCCTATTTATGATAGTACAAATTTTATTTTAAGTTAAAATAGGAAAATCACTATTTATATTAATTTGACTACAAATTATAATTAAACATGAATTAGATAAATTCGCAAATACTAAAATCTAAATAATTTTAGTTTCCTATAATAATTTTAAATTAAAAAATAAAGAGAATCCAAATCCAAATTGCAGAGTTTTATGGAGTACTAATTACTTGCATTTGAAGGAGAATCTCGACGCAACTTGTAAAATTATTGTCATGTGAGCCGGAGGTCACAAGCTCGAGTCGTGAAAACAGTCTCTTAAAAAGATACAGGTAAAGTTGTATGCAATAGACCCTTATGGTCCAACCCTTATCCGAATCGCGCGTGATTAGTACATCAGACTGTATTTCTTTTGAATTACTTGCATTTCCTTTATACGTAAAAGGCCAGACCCCTATTCCGTCTTTTGGAGTAATTTGTTTTTTTCTTTTACCACCTGTCTACAAATAAATATACAAAACCACAAGACTTGGGCAAATTCTTATTCCTTTTTCAATTAGCTTACAAACTCATTACTCTGTATTTGCCTAATGAAGAACCTAGTAAAAATAGTTCTAGTCCTTTCTATTATTTGTCTCCTCTTAACATCAGCAGTTGCTTCTTCAAGCGGCGGCGGAGCAAGAGGTGGCGGTGGTGGTAGCCGTGGTGGTGGCAGAGCAAAGGGTGGTGGTGGCAGGTCGAGAGGAGGCCGTCGTGGCGGTGGCGGCGGAAGCGAGGGCTGGCGGCCGTTATCACATGGTCACCCGGCGAAACGCAGTGGATCTAGTTCGTTACGGTACTCGTCTTGCATTGCTATGTCTTTTTTCGCTTACTTTTCATTTTTTTAACTTTAAGAAAATTAGTTTAAAATAGACGAAATTAATGCTACTGTCCCGCGGTTATTCTTTGTATTAGTATATATAGATTGTGTGAAAATTTTACATTATCATTGTAATTTAAACTATTGTACGGGTTATGAAGACAGTTAATTGCAGTAAATATATAGTAAATGATTTGATTTTATAATTTTTTTTTGTACATTATTAATGAATATAAATTAAAGTTCATGATGTGTCTGTATATATATATATATATTAGCATATGTTTTCATAACAACTTTGTTTTATTCTTTGTTTAAGTTATATACCTTGCTAATGTAAAAAGAGATTAATTTAATCTATTATAATACTTCCTTTGGTCCATAATAAGTTACTTTTTGGTTTTTTTTTTTTCGATCCAAAATAAGTGATTTTTTCAGATTTCAAGAATGAATTAATTATTTTTTCGTACAGTGCCCTTGAAGTAAATAGTGTTGGAGTATGTGGTAGAAGTGTTTATGTGAAGACATAGTAAAAGTTAATATGGTCAATTTCATTGCTAATTAATGTTAAAAGGTGAATTTCTTAACATATGTGAAAACAACAAAAAAAAATACTTATTTTATACCGGAGGGACTATTATTATACTTTTCAAGTTACTATATTGACTTGGTATACAAAGTTCTATGTTGTAGGTCATCTTAATTAATGTAAAACAAATCCTTAAATAATTAACAAGGTAATCATAAATGAAGGGAAATAGGTGAAATCAAGAAAGTCCAAATCTTCATATAAGACATTAATTATGCAGTTATTACAATCATGTCATCTTACTTCAAATACCTAAAACTCTCTCTGTAATCCAGAACGTAAACTCTTCCTTGGAGTACATAAGGAAAAAACAAACATCTCATCGGTCATATTCATTGTTACTTTTTTTAACTGTACACTTAGATTATATATTGACTATACACAATTACACATATATAATACATAAATTATATATATATTATACCTCTACGGACTATTTTTTAGCAATTGATTGACGGCTATTTGATTTAATTCTTCATTTTGAAACGACTTCATTCGTGTCTTTTGAGGCTCGAACCACTAACCTCAAGTTAAAGCTGAAGAGATTTTATTCATCCTATCACGACCCTTGATAATAATTTTCTTAACCTTATTGGAGCCACAATTATAACTTTGTTTAAATTGGTTGAAGAAAAATTGGAGTGTTATGGGGAATTGGGCAGCACAAGTTAAAGCTGTAACTAACTATTAGTAGTAAGGAAATAAAACTCAACTTTTGCCCCCAAGGCTTTGGTCTTCCAACATTACAATTTGCAGGTATTTCATATTCTCATCAATTTCACATAAGATAAAGATGTTTCCATAATAAAAAGCAATCTGATTTTCGCAATAGCGTTTCTTTCAAACTTAACTCAAAAAAATTAGTTTTGGATTATGAATCAAACTTTTCTTTTAGCTCGAATTGAGGTAACACAAAATCTATTAGGCCAAAAGCCTAACGGGGAGCAACAAAAATCCACAGACCAATTGCAACAGTCAGCACGTGATGTATGGGTTAAGATCACAGGCGGATTTAGGATTTTTACGCGACTGGGCATATTATTTTGCTCAATCAGAGCTTCCTAACAGTTTTTCGTGTTCAGAATGTCAAGTGATTTAAATTAATTATTTTCAAGATATACACATATACATATACAAGATTTCTGTCAAAACTTACGGGGTTCAGTAACCCCGGATTACAACACATAGGTCCGCCGCTGGTTGAGATACATCACTAATTCTAATTCTATCATATATAAAAGTTTAGTAGTTAAGTGCATATAAAAAACAGATATTTAAGTGGAGAAGGATAGAGCGACAAGTCCATTAGCATTCGAGCTTGGAATTGAGCACCACTAACCTTCAAGGATTTTTCGATTATGAAAACAAAGATAACCAAAAAGAAAAAATCAAGATTAGAAGAAGTGTACTGGCAAAGACACAAAGGTAGTGATTGTTGTTTTTCGTCACTCGACTTAGAATTAGTCATGAGGAAGAAATGATCAGATGGAAAATAAATTAATCAATTCAAATAAAGATTTGTAACCAAACGAAAAAAAAAGTTCTGTGGTTGGTCAACATATATACAGTTTGTATTCTTGTCATTGTAGACATATAATTTTTTATCCGCACAATTTTTAAAGTTAATTTTAATATTTTTCATATTTTTTTAGTTATTATACAATTTAGTGTAGTTTATTCTTAATTTCAAACCATAAATTCAAAAACACAAAAATAGTTTCAATTTATCTTGTTATATATATTTGTCGTTACTTTTATTTTAGTTCATTAGTATTTTTATCATAGTACTATCTTAAGTTTGCCGTGATTTTTATATCCTTAATTTTAGTATAATATTTAAAAATACAAAAATAATTTCGTTTTAATTCTATTTCAGTGAAAGTCAATTGTTAATTATATTTTATTATTTGTGTTACTTTTATTTTTGGGATTTTTACATTCATATACCATATAGGAAACCTATTACCCTCCATGTTGAAGGTTTGATATAATTACATTTAGTATACCTAATTACCAATTCTATACCATAGTATATTTTAAGGGTACAATTAATGCAGCGTATATCCCTCCTTAATTCAAGGTACCATATATCCCACCCCTCCCACGTTTTTCTCTCCAAAACCCTCACCCTCACCCATTCGCAAGTAACACTCTCATTCGCAGATCCATTCTTGAATCTTCAATTCCTTGTTTTTCAATTTGGTAAACGCAATTCTCTGAAGTTCCCCAGTTATATGGAGAACTTCAGCATACGGGGCTGAAGTTCCCCAGTTATAAAGACAAAAATTTCAGCATACGGGGCTGAAGTTACCCCATTACACTGGGGAATCAGCTCTAGAGCTGAAGTTTTTGTCTTTGTAAATGGGGGACTGAAGTTTCCCAGTTATAAAGACAAAAACTTCAGCATACGGGGTTGAAGTAACTGGGGGAACTTTAGCTCTAGAGCTGAAGTTTTTGTCTTTGTAAATGGGGAACTTCAGCATACGGGGCTGAAGTTCCCCAGTTATAAAGACAAAAACTTCAGCATACACTGGGGAACTTCAGCTCTAGAGCTGAAGTTTTGTCTTTTGTAAATGGGGAACTTCAGCATACTTAAACTGATTTGTAGTTTATTTGTTGTTTTTTTTGTAGAAATCTAGTAGATGAGACAAAATTTTGTAGTCAACATTTTTTTTTCCAACATAGATTGTAGTTTAATGGTACTATAAATGTAGTAATTACCCTTAAAAACAATACAACTTTATACAATACTAAAGCTGATTTGTAGTTTTTTGTAGAAATTTTGTAAATGAAGAGAAAATTTTGTAGTCAACATTTTTTTTCAACATAAGACCAACGCCGTTTTTCCCCTCCCCTTTCTTCATCTTCTCCATTCCTTCTTCTTCTAAAAAATACAGAGATGAGACCCATTTTTTATAATTAGATTTTCCCCATTCAATTGTAGCATGATTGAGATTTTGGACATGATTGCGTGTTGTTGTTGAGGTATTGTTCTATGTTTTTTCATTTTTTTAATTTCTGGATTGAGAAAAAAAGATGAAGAAAAAAACTCGAAGAATTGAATTCGTTTTTTTTTTTTTTTGAATTGTAGTTTAAGAAAAAAGATCGCAGATGAGATAAAGGTTCTGTTTCAAATTTGAATTGAATGTGGCTAAATTAATTAGGAGAATATGTTCCTCATTTTTAGCGCATCCTATTAGGAGGATTCTGCGCTATTAATTACTAATTAACGGATGGTATTAAAATTATAGGAAAAATGTGGACAGGTCGGGTAATTTACATACTATACACATATTTGATAATAAGGTTTCATATATGGTATAGGAAGGAAAAAATTCCTTTATTTTTATCCTTAGAAAAGAAGAATGAATTTTGGGCCAATTTTGTGTCTTGAAAGGTCCAATTTTCGGCTCAATTACCCTAAGCCCAATCTTCTTAGCCCATTGTCCTCACCCTAATCTCTAAGACTCCAACCTTAGACCCATTCTTCTTTTCCGTATACACCCTTCACCACCCTAAAAGAAAAAAATAACCTAAAAAAAAAAGACACCACACACACAAACACCATAGCCGCCTGCATTCTTCTTCCTTGTAGCAGTTCCTGCGCAACCAAAAAGCTTCCCAAAAACACAATTCCTTTCAACCATTTTTTTTAAATCATGAAAGACCCATAGGTTCACCTCCATCTCTGTTGTTAAACAACAAATTTCAGCTCAAAGCTCACCCCAAAAGTGCACCAAAAACAGTTGAAACCAGCCAAAAAAAAAAACGCAGCAGAAGTTAGCTGCGAAACAGTCCAAAACGAGCCCAAAAACCAGCTCCAAAAACGCTGCCAAAATACAGCAGTTCACCTCCCAAAAATACCACCCAAAATCAGCTGAAAATTCATGACCAAACAGCCATAAAAACCACCCGCAAACTAGCATAAAACGAAACCCATCACCGTTGCCGACGAACAATGGCTTGAAAAAAATGTCGAGTCGAGGTTGCCGGATTTTTGGCTGAGGTCTTGTCCGCAGTATGTCCGAGCATTAGCAAGCGTTCTCACTTAGCTAAGCTCCAGATTCGACCCAAAAAAAAGGAATTCAAGAAATCCATAGTTCTCTTAGATTAGAGCTTATTTCTAGAGGAAGAAAAATCGAAACAAAACCGGAGTTGCAATGAGGTGCTCGTGTCTGGCCAAGAGGTTCCGATCCCGTTCGTAGTCCGATTTGCGAATCTTGTGTTGAATTAGTTGCTGTCATTTTGGGCCGAGTTCTAGAGTCAAAATTTGTAACTGATTTTTCTCAATTTTTGCTATTAAAGAGACCTCGCTTAATAGGTTCATTCTTACTTTTTCTATCTTTGCCTAATCTTGTTTGAAATGAATCGAGTTAACAGAAGAGCCATTAAAATATAGGACTGAAATTCTAATATATGACGGTCTTAAGTAGACGTTAGTTTTTGGGGTGTTCAAATGCTAACACTGAAGACTGAAATTAGTTAAAGATTGTTAGGTTACTTTTAAATACATTGCTTTAGCCTTTATGCTTTAATTCCATTTCACATATTGAGTTCCTGTTATTTTACTAAACTTGTAGGCCATGTATTAAAGAGTTTTAGTGTGGATTTAGATACCAGTTCATGAATTAAAAGAAGGCAGAAGTTGGCATTTTGTGACTTGATTGGTTCTAGGGGTTAAACACTAAAAACAAGCAATTCTTAAACATTCGTAGTTTTGTTTTAGGCGCGATTAATAAATTATTGTGGTCATGGATACGATTCCCGTGGTATGGTCACGATACATAAATCCAAACTCGGGGGTGCATGTCATGTGACCCGATCATAAATTCGAATAATAATAAAATAAGCATGTTGTAGATCGCGGGTACGATTCCCGTGACGTCGCAATTTGTTCAAACAATTTTCATAAATCACGGACCTCTTAAAATTAAATATCAAATTAGGAAATCAACTTACACTGTATTTTGCTTTAGGAGCAATTAATAAGTAATAAACTATCGTGACTATGGGTACGGTTCCTGTGGCATAGTCATAGATACGTAACTCCAAAATTCGAGTGCACGCTGGCGTGACTCGACCCTAATTGCAAATAATTAAAATAAACATGTTGTAGAATCGTGGGTACGGTTCCTGTGACATGATTTGCGACGTGTACAAAATAATAAGTGCAGGACACCGCAACTTGTTTAAATAAACTCCATAATTATTTAAAATATTTAAAAGCGGCTAAAAAGTAAAAAAGCTAAAATGCACAATAGGTCTAACACATGTATTAAAACAGATAATTTGGCCAATTAGTAATAGTTAAGCGACCGTGCTAAAACCACGGAACTCGGGAGTGCCTCGCGCCTTCTCCTGGGTTAACAGAATTTCTTACTCGGTCTTCTGATTTTCGCAGACTTTAAAATGGAGTCAAACTTCATCGATTTGGGATTTAAAATAAGCCAGTGACTTGGGACACCATATAATTATCCGAAGTGGCGACTCTGAATAAATAAATAATCCCGTTTCGATTAATGTTACTTTAATTGGAAAAACTCCCCATCTCCTGGCGAAAAAAGGAGGTGTGACAGCTCTGACGACTCTGCTGGGGATCGAACCCAGAATCTCTGGTTCAGGGTTCAGAATTCGAGCTTAGACTAGTTGTTATGATTGGCTTTCATAATTGTCTGGCTTTTACGTGTTTGAGCCTAATGTGTTAAATGCCGTTTTTTACCGTTTTGATATTATGTGGACTGTATATAAACTATTGCGAAGCCCTTCTTCTCTCTGAGTCTTTTAAATCTTCTGGGAAGTGCACGCTGGCATGACTTCTTTTCTGTTAGTGTCATATCCCTAATTTAGAACGAGGATCAGATCAGTTACAAAGCCGGATGGCCTTTTGGTTACCGGTACGTTCCCCCCCGGGCTCGATTTTTCCGCTCGGGTAAGCCAGGTCTAGAACAATACACCTAGGAATTAAACCTAGAATAATGCAGCCTCATGCCGGATCCCTAGTAGGAACATTTGTTTGCATCACGTACATTTGACTGTGGGGACTCAACACAGGGGTTGAGACCGTCTAGGACAGGTATAGCCAATTTAAAAGACCATTCTGATGTCTCTTACGTGCTACTTGCGCATCTGTTTGTTTCGGCTTGCATGTTGACTGACTTCTAGAATATAGAAAGAAAAAGAAAAAAATGGAAAAAAGGAAAAGGAAAATCAAGTTCTTATATAGTTACTTGCATAATGATACTAGATGATTTTTTTTTAAACCATTATTTATATTTGACCTCATTAAGATTATAAGAAATAGCGTCGCGCCAAATTCTTAAAGCACGCTGGATCGGATTTTTTTCGCCAGAATTTTGAAGCATGCAAGGTAGAGTTTCAAAGCACGTAGCAGTTATGATGATCGTTATGATTTTGCCACAAAATCATGATGGATCGCTAGAAATTCACCATAACCGCTCTGTGCTTTAAAATTTTTCCTAGCATTCTTTAAAATTATGGCTTGAGAAAAAATCTGCCCAACATACCTGTTATTTGAGTAAAAAAATCAATAGTGATACAGAAATATTCTATCGGTATCATTCTCTTGGTTTTACACGTAAAAGACCATGCCTAAATTCCAATTCTTGAGTAATTTATTCTTTTATACAAGCAAATATATACAATCACCATCACAAACGTTATGATCAAGCCCTGTCAAATGTCAATTCCATTCTTGTTCATTTTTTACACTATAAAACAAAGACCGAGCCGCAACTTGTTCAAACTTTCTTTCACAAAAGAAAAGGTTGTTAATTAATTACACTACTAAATATTTACGAACTTCTTAAACATCGTCGATACAGAAATCCATAAACAACAGTCTCTTACGATGATAAAGTTCTGGTTATCGATGAAACACGCTTAGGGTTCATGTGGGCTGTTGACAGAAAAATCTCGATATTTCATTATTCTCAAGAGAAAGAAAATGGGATCTTTTACACAAATAGCCGGCCATATTTATTGTTTACTTTTTCTAGCCATATACATAGATTATACATTGAATATACATAATTATACACATATAATACATAAATTATGCATATACTAAACATCTACCGTCTCTTTTTAGTTAAGCAATTGGATGGACGGCCAAGGGGCAAGCACACATATAGCCATTCTCAGGGATGTTAGTTAGAGATTAGCCAGTACTTATTTTGTCTTTAAATTTAAATTAAAAATCTTAACTTCAGGATAATTTAGGACATTATTGTCATAAAAAAATGAATTGAATAACTGAAATTCAAGATGGACTGACTAATTCCTAAATAACAACCCTTTAGAGTGGCTAATTCCTAAATAGCAACCCTTTATGTTTTATTTTTTTTCAGAATAAAGAGTCATTAATGATAATTTCCTATTATTGATAATTTTCCTATTGTATCGTATTATTATTTTAATACAATGATTTTTTGATGTATTTTTTAAGCAATTGATATGTTGAATTCAATTCTACGTAAAATTTATGACGGGCTAGGTAAAAAGATTGAATTAATGCTTATAATAGAAATTTAATTATAATTATTTTTATATGACCTTATTATCAAATATTTCTTACTATCAAGCATAAAGTATAAATTATTACCTTATTGCTTAAGTAGCATTAACCTTGTTTGATACGTTGCAACATTTGTAATTAGGGGTGGAACTAGAGAACGAGTTACGGCGGCTGAATCCAGTAGCTTTGGTTCAAACTTTGTATTTGTTTGATAAAATTCAATAAACATATATAAATTATTAATTTAAAACTCAGTAACTTACGAGTTATTAGAATCTTGAAATCATAAACTTCAAATCCTGATTTCGCCTATATTTGTAATAACTTCCCGCTAATATTAATGCAAAAAAGCTAGCTACTTAATCATATGCACGTTATAGTTTTCTATGGCACGTGGGACATAATAATACATCCACTGACCCTAAAATTTTTTGTCTCTTCACTTTCAAGGTCGTAAAGACCCGAGCCTGAAAAAGATGAATACTTTAAAAAAAGAAAAAACAACAAGTACTTCATTTAGTAAATTGTCCTGTATAAAAAGTCATACAACATGTGGTTGCTGATCATGTGGCCTTAGTTTTCCTTTTTAAAAAAAAAAAAAAAAGATTGTAATCATATTTGGTATTTACTGGTTTAACGTAACAGCTCAGTCCGCTAGCTTCACCGCATGAGATTCGCTTAGACTCATCCCATTTAATCGGGATTTGCCTAAATTCAGTTGAACTCTGACCCATCATCGGCAGGACTGATACAAGAATGACTCTGATACCATCTGTAATAATTCAGTCCGCTAGTGATATTGTTCGCTTTGGGTCAAGGCCCTCACGGGTTTAAAACGCACCACTAGGGTCTAAGACTTATTAACTTAACATTTCTCTTGTATTTTGCCGATATGGAACTCTGTCTAAAGTCTAGGGGTGTTACATTAATAAATTAAAATTCGTATTACATAAACTCATTAAAGAACATGTTACAATCAAGTGTGAGAAATTTGCCAAAGTACTTATGCACTAATGTACTTTAACAAGATATTAGGAAATTACAGTGAAGTCAAAATACAAACATATGTGATTGGTTAATTGATTTAGAGGAGATTAGCAACAATTAAATTAGAAACAATATGAAATTAAGGAGACAAAATTAAAGAATTTCTCTAATTAACCCAAAGATATACCAGAAAATAGCTTCATGATATTCACATAAAAAGAGATTCATCTAGAACTGATGATTTCCCAAAACTTAACTTTCTATTTTTTTTTCATTTAAAACTCTTTAATCCTGGATTTGTCCGATAACAAAAGACATGATATGATCCTTATTAGGGGCGACAAACGGGCAGGTTGGACTGAATTTGGACGGGTCAAGATGGGTTAAGTCAATAAATGAGTTATTGCCCAACCCAGTCCAAAGTGTATTTAGGCTAAGATGGACTGGGTCAAGATGAACTAAATAATGAGTCATAATCCAACCCGCTCAACTTGACCCATGTTTTTGAACCATGCTCATCTTGCATTAAAAAACATAAAATTGAGTGGGTTAAGGGGTATGGTGAGTGAGTGGGTGGTGCAAAAAAAAAAAAAAATTGAAAGTATAAAAAAATGTAAAATTGGGGCAACTAAGTAACTTTCTAGATAAGTTGGATTAAAATTACTTTGTTTTGGGTGAGTTTTATGAGTTATATTTGGGCTGCTAAATGGATTAGAATGGGTCATAGAAAATAATAAGTTAACTTGGGCTCAGCCCAAATTGAGCTATAAGCTAAAATGTGTTTAGCCCAACCCATTAATCTTTGGACGTGTTAGATGAGTTTGAGTTCAAATTGTCACCTCTAATCTTTATTTATAGAAATTTGCAAACATCTTAATCGAATAAATCAAAAATCAAATGCGAGATTTTCATTAGTGTAACGATATGGTATTCGGAATCTACTTGTCGGCGCCAGGTAAGGCCCTATGAAGGAAATGCTTCTTACAAGGAGCTTCTCCATTTCTACGGCTCGTATATGAGAGCTGTGGTTAGAGGTGGAGAAATCGCATCCATCCCACCATAATCCTCGATAGTAAAATCTGACATGATAGATTTGTAGTGTTTCATCTAAGAAAAAAGAAAAATATTGATAACCTTCTCGCTTAATTAAAGAGAAGAAAACTCAAATGCATATATATAATAAATAAAAAAACTACAAAACTAGCAATTTAAACACTACTTTATATATAGCAGCCCAGATATTGCTGTCTGATTTGTTTCCTCCTTTTCTTCTCACCTTTAATTTTACATCTTTTATTCTTCTCAAGTGACATCTGAGCTGGACTTGCGATTATATTCACTAGCAATCTTATAGAAATGAAGAACAAGGAAGACTTTTTCCCAAGAACCAACAATATTATCATGGTACAAGTTAAGGTTTTTCTTGTTCTTATTATGCTAATGTCAGCCGTGTTTATACCGTCTGTGGAGGCGATTAAAGGTGGCGTAGGAGGAGGAGGACGAGGAGGAGGAGGAGGTTATCGGGGATTCATAGGGCGAAAAGCTGGTGGTGATCCTAAGAAACAATATTCAAGTGCTTCATCTTACTCTAAGCTTGCTTCAAACACTCTCCTTATTTACCTCTTTGTCGCCTTTTTTTGGATGTAAGTAAAGGCGAATTCATGATCTAGAGTCAGTATGTAGTTAATGTGTTAAATCAATGTGATCTTGCTATATGCATCGGCAGATCTAGCAGAACTTTGTAGGTTTAACTGAATTCATTGTTTTCAGCTCGATCAATATACAAAGAAACAATTTAAGATATATACATAGAATAATTTTTGCTCGTACTGAACATAGTGACTTTAGATCTTGAATTCGTATTTCATTATGGTGTATACATTTGAAAATTTTAATATGTAAATATGATTTGAGTTAAAGGAAATAAATTCAGTTTAACTGTAAAGAACCCATCTTACTTCTGCCTCTGGGTGTAAGGCATCTAATGATTTTTGTTGCTAAGTTATGCAGTTAACTATCTCATAATTACTCCATTCTTTATGTTCTAGGAATGGATTACTTTCCAGAACTGGTTAGCAAGTTAGCTTCTAAGTAAATGGTGTACTGACCATTTTAATGTACTACATATTATTTTTATGTACTATATATTTTTTCAACAGAAGAGTTGTCATTTAATTGTTTTACATACGAAAATCTCTATACCATCTCAAGTTTAACACAACCTCCCCTCCCCCTCCCCCTCCCCCTCCCCCGCGAGCGAATAAGCGGGTTGGTCCAACTTGGATGAGTCAAATTTATGAATGAGTCATGATTCAATCCAATCAAAATTTATTTGGGTCAAGATGAGTCAAATAACTAGTCTTAATCTAACACGCACAACATAATCCATCCTTCCCTCCTTTATTTTGCTTTTGACCAAATAAAAGTGAAATTAAATGTATTTTTCTTAAATAATTAGATTTAAGCATTTCTGAATTTACATTATTTCTAATCTCGCAAATTTGATTTTATATATTTGGGTTTAGGCCTCGCTTGTTTTTTTTAAAAATTAAGACGTCTAAATCTGAATACACATCTGAATATATTAAGATGTGTATTAAGATTTGAATAGAAATAATTAGGACTGTTTGATTTTTAACATCTGAATGTATAAAATTTATCTTTATTTGAAAATTAATTAACATAAAATTCAAATGAAATATTCTATCAAGAAAATATATAGCTTTTTAAAATATGATAGTTGTTGGTGGTGATGGCTAACGGGTGAATGCCGATTAGAAGCGGTGGTTGGTGGTAGTTTTGGTTGATGATGGTGGTTCATGCTAGTAGCTAGTAGTGATTGGTAATGGTGGTGATTATGATTGAGGATGGTGGTGGTGGTTGGTGATAGTTAATAATGACGGGTGGTGGTAGTAGTTGTGACTGAGGAAGGTGGTGGGTGGGTGGTGGTAGGTTATAATGATGGGCAGTGCCGGTTGTGGTTGTTGATGGTGATGGGGTAGTCAGTTGAGGTGGATGAGTGTTGATTGTGAGTGAGAATGATGGTGGTCGGAGTGGTGGGAATAGTGGGTGGTGATGGTCGATAATGGTGGCGGCTATGATTGAGAATGATGGTGGTCGGAGTGGAGGGAATAGTGGGTGGTGATGGTCGATAATGCTGGCGGCTATGATTGAGAATGATGGTGGTCGGAGTGGAGGGAATAGTGGGTGGTGATGGTCGATAATGCTGGCGGCTATGATTGAGAATGATGGTGGTCGGAGTGGAGGGAATAGTGGGTGGTGATGGTCGATAATGCTGGCGGCTATGATTGAGAATGATGGTGGTCGGAGTGGAGGGAATAGTGGGTGGTGATGGTCGATAATGCTGGCGGCTATGATTGAGAATGATGGTGGTCGGAGTGGAGGGAATAGTGGGTGGTGATGGTCGATAATGCTGGCGGCTATGATTGAGAATGATGGTGGTCGGAGTGGTGGGAATAGTGGGTGGTGATGGTCGATAATGGTGGCGGCTATGATTGAGAATGATGGTGGCGTAGTAATAGTGGAGGAGGTGGTGGTGGGGTAGTGGTGGTGGTTGAGTATGGTGGTGATGGCAGCATAGTGGTAGTTTATAATGATAAGCGGTTGCGGCAGTTAATAATGAATATGTGACAACATCTTAATGAAATTAAGTTTATGTTAAAGATCTTAATCATACAGACCTATTTACACCCATTAAGTGGTTGTGAAGTAAAAAAACAAACAAACTTAATGATTAAGATCTGTATAATTAAGATTCAGACTTTAAAAATAAACACACTTAATATCCGAGATCTGAATAATTAAAATTCAGACCTCCATTAAGTGCAAATAAATGAGGTCTTAGATTATGTATTAAACTTGGGCCACGTGTTACAGAAAAAATAGGTTGATTCTGTGACCAAATACTCCTTTCATCTCACCTGTTTCAAGGAACTTACCGGTGGTGATCTTGAAATGCTCTATTTTAAAACTATTGTAATCTATTATAGCAAATAAGTAACACAACATTAGAACTATTTAATAATTTTAACCATTCATCCGAATTTAATAATGTTTGTCCTCAAAATTGGATAACAATTGAATTTATACGCGATTTTAAGAATATGTGATCTAACTTGATACAAATTGAGAAATCAAATTGATATTGAAATTAATGATAAAAAGGAGTAAATACAAACCACACAAGTTGAATAATCTTGGCCTTGCAGGTTGATTACCCTCGAGTTAAAAATGCTAAAATCGGTGCCAGAGCAGAGTAATGACATAATAATAGCTAGAAATAACAGTTTATTGCTTTGGGATGCATTTTACAATATGTTTTACAAATAATCAGACCCTCTTTATATAGTAGAAGAGTCCTACTTTAGGTACAATTCTGTATAAGGTAAAAAGTCTCATGATTTGCTAATTAATCGGTTTTATTGATACGTGCCGAGATTCCCGCCGTGATATCCGACCGGTGATGGATATTTTGGCCTTCCGTTATTTTGATTCGATAATGTTTCCTCGAGCTAGTTCGGAGTCGGGGTCTGTTCTGGAGTTTCGGACTCGATAACCTTGAAGACGCATGCTCTAACCTCGTGCCTAGGTTCGATAGAATCCAGGGTCGATCTTCAATCCATTATGTTTCATCCCCGATCTGTCATGCAATAGACGAGCTCGGTTTCTACCGTATACAGATAGTCCCCTCATTTTTCGGAGAGTGGACGACAAGAAATGACACAAACTTCCGATCCTCGCTTCGATAAATCATGACGTAAGCGACAAAAGATAATTGAAACGTCCCGTCGGTCCAGTCTTCAAGGCATTAAATGTGTGTCAGTTGTTGGTCGGCCATACAGGTTTTGAACTGCCGTTTGCAAACTATAAATACTTCCTCCTTCCATTCTTTAGAACTTTTACATTCAAACCTTTCCTCTTGTGCTTTAAGAAAATTTCATCACTCTCAACATCTGGTTTTTTGGCTTAGGTTTAAAACTTCTTCCTCCTAGTTTTCTGAAAGCTTTCATAAGTTATCCGCTAATTACACCCCCTCTTTCATCAGCACTTACTCTTCTCCTATATTTAGAAGCAATGTCAAAGACTTCAAAATTTGTTCCTAAAAAAGAAACTCCTTTTTCCTCGAGAGCATCTGAGAACATTATGCCTGCTGCCACTGAGAATTGACACCAGAACCGGAGCTGATTTCAAGGTTGATAAAACCTCCTCGGTACCGGATCTGTTCTAGATGGTCTTGAGATACATATGTTCGATATCCGACAATATCCGCGAGAAGGTCAAGGATGACTGCAAGTGGGCCGATAAACTTGTAGTGGTTCCTATCCCCGAGGAGTTGATCACCACCCACGTGGAGGATGTTTTAAGTGTTTATACTTACCCTTTCATGCTGAGTCTTTTAGATCCAGTTATTATAGCCTTTTGCAAAAGTATGAGGTGACTCTCGGGCAGATTTATCCTTTGTTTTGGAGGATTGTAATTCTTCTTCGCTTCTTCGTAAGCAAACTCGAGGGGTGTCCTTTTACCATCAACCATCTTATGCGCCTGTATAGTCCCTAACTCTATCGAGGGGGGCTAATAAAACTTGCTCGTTTGGCCAGTAAGGCCCCATTATCGAGCATCGACGAGGATCGAGACCGAGGCTGGTTGGGCCGATTCATTCGAGTGAAGACCTCGGATTTAATTCGGGCCGAGGACATGCCATTTCCTGAGAAATGGAACATGAAGCATAAGTATAAACTTGCCTTTAATGTTTCGTTCGTCATTTTTCTTTTGGACTTCTTCTTATCGACTCTTTGTGGTGCAGTTGTTTCTCGGATGCCGGATGAAGTACCTCGACTCAAGGAGTGGGTCGAGGGCATTGTGCCACAAAAACCACACTCTGAGCGCACGTGTCATGAACTTTCAAAGGGTCGGTGAGAGGCCCGTTCTCATGGTGAGATTTTTCTTTAAGTTACACATTTTCAAGCCGTCGACTTCTAACTTGTTTTACTTTTATTTTTGCAAGTTTATTCAAAGATGTTGAGATGATTCCCCCGTATGGTGATGATGACATATTCACCGAGCCCCCTACTCCGAAGTAGGATAAAGAGAACAAAAGAAGAAAATCTCTGAGTTGCTCGGGCCTCGAAAAGAAGAAACCGTGGGGGCGGTTGGTGGGAAAATCTAAAGAAAATACCAGCGCCCGAGAACTCCCATTGGACTTTCTCTACCGGTTAAGGGATAAGTCCGAAGAAGAAGAAGAAGAAGAATCTGAATTGATGACCCGCGTGAGGAGCGGTACTGAGCTACCTCAAACCAGGGAGGCCGATGAAGAGGCAGTGGCCTAGGCCTTCGAACTAGCGAGAGTCGAGCCTGTTTTGCCCCGAGATAGGGAGGTCGACAGAGAGACCGTGGCCGGTGTTTATTAAGCAGAAGTTAATGTACCAAAGGACCTCCTTGGGGTGATAGATCTCTCTGGGTCGCCTTCATTCACTGATTTTATTGTAAACGAGGCTCAGCCGTTGAAAGGACGCCCAAATGAGGGGCCTCAAGGGGCGGCTGATTCCTTTAAAAAATTCTACGACGGTATGGAATCTACCATATCGAAAGATGTCACCGGGTTAGGTGAATTACTGGTACCAAATAAGATGCTGTCTTTGAGAACCAACGGATCTCCTTCGAGCCTGACATTCGTTGGCCGGTTCCCAGCCCCGAATGCAGATCCTGACTGGAAACGGTCTAACATCATATCCATACCGTAGGATGCCAAGGTTCTCTCCACCCCCGTGGTTGTTTCCATCTATTTCCGATGCCTGGTGACCGAAGAGGATCAGGCCAAAATGGACGAGGTGGAGGCCCCCTATCTTTTCAACGAAGTTCAACATGCATTGAATCGGTAACTTCGAAAGCCTTTCTATTATGTACTTAGATTAAGTTGCAAAAAATCATAACATTCTTCTTTGTGTTTGCAGGTCTCGGAGATTCATTATGAAACTTTTCTCCGATATTAGGAAGAGTTAAACCAACATGAGGCCGAGGCTGAGAAGACGGATGCTTACAAGCTCCTCAGTGAGAAGCTGCAGACTGAGTTAGAAGCGACTCAGAAGGATCATGGTGACTTGGAGGAGCAGGTAAGTCGAGTATTCGAACTTAGTAACGATGATTCAGACACACTGGCTAACGATGATTCAAAAGAGACTTGACCAGATCGAGCAGCTCCAGGCGGAGGTGGAAACGTTGAAAGCTGAGGCCGAAGAATGAAAGGAAAATATGGACCGTCCGGACTCGGAAAAGGAGACTTCCTGAGAACAACTAGCTTCGACTAAGGTCCAACTTCGGGTTGCAAAAGAAAAGGTCTTGGTAAAGGCCAAAAAGATCGAGGAGCTCCAGTCTCAACTGAGCTCGGCGGTCTCCGGCCAATGAACTTGAGGTGGCCAAGTCGGAGATTGTCTTGGTTAAGGCCGAGGCTGACGAGAGCGTGGCCCAGCATAAATCCGATGCCGAGGCGGCTCAGGACCAAGTGAGAAACTTGGTGGAGCATATGAAGAGGCAGTGCCAAAGGGAGGCCCTCGAGGGAGTTAGAGCTCAGGGTTTTGACCTGCAGGCTAAGATCGAGAAAGCCAAGGTATACGAAGCCCAGACCAGGAAGCTGGCTTATCCCGAGGAGGAGGATTCCGAGGGGTCTGAAGATTCGGATGAGCTCAAAAATGGCGTAGAACCTGAAGGTGATGATGCGGCCCCCGGCGAAGACTAGGCCACTTAGGATTTTTTAGATGTCTTTGGTTTTTTTCTTGTAATTTTGTTGAGGCCATTTTTGGCCCTTGTATAGATTTTCATCGGGCAGTTCGGCCCTTGTAAAAGAAATTTTTGATTATGAATATAATGTCTTTTCCCTTCAACAACTTTCAAGTTTTCCCTTTGCCTTGTTTATTTTTATTTGCAAAGATCTAATGCCTTGACACAAAAAGTTTAGAGACTCGAAGAAACCTTGCCTTCAACTATTTCATTTTAAGGCATCGTGGGGGTTCGGTGTGACCGAAAATTTTCTTTCCCTAAAGTACTTAGACTTTTTTAAGTCATAGTCTGTCGAGGGTAGCCTTTGGAACCGTTTAAGAAATTGTAAGGCCTTGTTATTTTTTTACGTGTCTCAGACATCTTCGAGCCGTGTTTATATGCCTGTAGCCTTTATAGTTCGGGTGTTGTCCCATGTTAATATAATTATCCCGAGTTATCCGTGTTTGCCTAAGATGGCAGTCCCTGAGTGGGGATGGCCTTAGCCTATAAAATTCGGGGGTTACCTAATAGGTCTTATACCCCCGAGGTCTAATAGCTTGGACCATCCGAGTTTGTTTTAGGACGGCAGTACCCAAGTGAGAGAGTGATTATTCGAACTCCGGTTAAGGTGGCCCTTGGGCTCATTTCCTTTAGGGGATCGGTAGCGGGGAATTCCATAAGAAATGTAAAGGAATTTTTTTTTAAAAGACAAGATGTTTGCAAGGAAGAGACTTGTCTTTATTCTTGTGCGTAATAGTGATGTATGTGTACATACTTTCTGTTAGAGTTCGAGTAGTCTATGGGCACGGTTCATTTGACCGTTTGGCACTTACATTGAATCCTATCGATCAAGACCCTTCAATCCTGAAATCTCTTTCCATGATAAAGTCGATATTGGAAGGTAATGCCCCCTAGTGTTCGAGGTTGATCAAAGAGAGACCTCAGATACTGTTTTGATCACCGTCACCGATTCACTTCCAGCCTTCAATTCTAAGTTACCAATATTTACTTGTTTCCTCGTTAAAAACCTTGCCGAAAAACCCATATAGGACAAAACTGATTCAAGGAAAAAGTGCAACATGTGATTTCAGACCTAAAATCTCGTACTTTTTCCTTGTCGATCACCTGTAAGAGTTAGTTTGAAATATAAGTAAAAGGAAATGGATGGGATCTTATCTTAGTAGTAATATCGTTTCAGTTGAGTTACATTCCAGTTGTTCTATAGTTTCTCATCGTTCATTGTTCTGAGCTTGTAGGATCCATTCCTGGTGATCTCAATAATTTGGTACGGTCCTTCCCAATTCGGCCCCAATTTCCCTTCGTTGGGGTTTTGGGGTCTTAGCGTGACCTTTATTAGTACCAAGTCCCCGGTATTAAAGTGTCGAAGGTTGGCCCTTCGATTATAATATCTTTTGATCCGCTATTTTTGGGCGGCCAACCGGACAAGAGCGGCATTGCATCTTTCTTCTAATAGCTCCAGGTTCGTACTCATAGCTTTGTCGTTTGATTCCTTTGTCGATTATCTGAATATGATACTTGGTTCCCTGGCCTCAACTGGTATCAAAGCTTCGGTGCCATAAAATGAAGAAACTGGGGTAGCCCCGACACTGGACTTCAAGGTTGTACGGTATTCCCATAGGACTTCGGATAATATTTCTTTCCATCTTCCTTTAGCGTCGGTTAACTTCTTTTTAAGGTTTTGGAGTATGGTATTGTTGGTAAATTCAGCTTGCCCATTCCCACTAGGGTAATATGGTGTCTATAGGATCCTTTTGATCTTGTAATCTTCGAGGAATTTGGTTACTTTGCTTCTGATGAACTGTTTCCTGTTATCGCACATGACCTCGACTGGCATTCCGAATCGGCATATGATGTGGTCCCAAATGAAATCGATGACCTCCTTCTCCCTGACCTTCTCCTATTCCTGGGGTTCCATACAATTAGAAAAATAATTAGTCATAAACAGTATAAATTAGGCCTTACCTGGTCCCCAAGGAAGGGGGACAACGATGTCCATTCCCCATTTCATGAATGACCATTGCGATAAAACCGAGTGCAACTCCCGAGGTTGATGGATCATCGGACCGTGTATTTGGCATTCATCACATTTTCGAACAAGCTTATTTGCGTATTTTTCCATGTCGAACCAGTAGTTACCGGCTCTGATTATTTTTTGAACCAGTGATTTTGTGCCGGAATGATTTCCACATGTACCTTCATGGATTTCCCTCAAAACATACTCAGTATCCCTCGACCCTAGACATATTGCAAGTGGGCCATCAAATGTTCTTCTGAACAAGGTTCCATCCTCGGACATGCTAAATCGGGCCGCTTTTATATGCAGGGTTCTCGACTCTTTTGGATCCGAGGGCAGTTTACCAGACCTAGGATATTCCACGTATTCATTCCTCCAGTCCCAAGTGAGTCTCATCGAGTTGATCTTGGTGTGCCTTCTTCCACCACCGATCTTATAAGTTGTACGACTTCTCCCGAGTTAAACTCGTCATCTTTGACCGACGACCCCAAGTTAGGGAGGCCATCAGCCTTGCTGTTTTGATCTCTAGGTACGTGTTGCAAAGTACACTCTTTGAACCGATGTAATGTCACCTGTAATTTGTCCAAGTATCTTTGCATTCATTCTTCTCTGACCTCGAACGTTCCATTGACTTGGTTTACCACGAGGAGAAAGTCGCACTTGGCTTCGATCACCTCTTCCCCAAAGCTCTTGGCTAGTTCAAGGCATGCAATCATGGCCTCATATTCGGCCTCGTTGTTAGTAAATTTCAAAATCTTAATAGATTGTCTGATTATATTACCTGTTGGTGGATTTAGTATGATGCCAAGTCCGCACCCTTTTGAGTTTGATGTGCCGTCCGTGAAGAGGGTCCAGATTCCCGAGGAAGTTCCTGAGTTAACCAATAACTCTCTTTCGACATCGGGTATTAGGGGCGGTGCAAAGTCGGCCACAAAGTATGCCAAAATTTAGGACTTAATGGCGGTTTGAGTTCGATACTTAATATCGTATCCACTTATTTCGATTCCCCATTTGGCCAATCGGTCCGAAAGTTCGGGCTTATGCATAATGTTCCTCAATGGGTAAGTAGTCACGACACATATGGGGTGACATTGAAAGACGATTTTAGCTTCTTAGAGGCGCTTAGCAAAGCGAGCGCCAATTTTTCCAGGTGAGGGTACCTAGTTTCGGCCTCATCTAAGGTCCTACCAACATAGTAAATTGGAAATTTCATACCTTGTTGTTCCCGACCTAGGACTCCACTTACCGCTATCTCCGAGACCGCCAAGTGTAAGTACAGTTGTTCGTCTATCTTCGATGTGTGAAGCATGGGTGGGCTCGATAAATACATCTTGAGTTCCTCTAAAGCTCGTTGGCATTCCGGGGTCCACGAGAATTTGTGCTTATTTTCCAACAGTGCGAATAATTGATGGCTCTTGTCGGACGACCTCGAGATAAATCGCCCCAAGGCAGCTATTCACCCGGTTAAACTTTGCCTGGCTTTATGTTGTCCATGACCGTGATATCTTCAATGGATTTGATCTTATCGAGATTGATCTTGATTCCCCGATTGGACACCATGAATCCGAGGAAATTACCTGACCCAACTCCAAATGCACATTTTTTTGGGTTCAACTTCATGTTGTACTGCTTCAGTATGCTGAATATTTCCTGCAAATTTTTTAAATGGTCCTCTCCTCGCAAGGACTTAACTAACATGTCGTCAATGTAAACCTCTATTGCTTTTACTGTTTGTTCCTCGAACATCTGATTTACTAGCGTTGGTATGTGGCGCCAACATTTTTTAATCCAAAAGGCATTATGTTATAACAATCTGTGCTGTATTTAGTGATGAAGGAAGTTTTTTCCTGAACACCCGGGTCCATCCATATTTGGTTGTACCCGGAATAAGCGTCGAGAAAATTAAGGGTCTCGTGGCCNGGCGAGGAGGAGTGCACCGGTCTATAGCCGGGCGCCAGAGCCCAAACGCCTGACCCTGCCTGGCGTTAGCCAGGCGTTAGAGTCCAAATGCCAGCCTTAGCCTGGCGTTAGCCAGGCGTTAGAGCCCAATCGCCAGCCTTAGCCTGGCGTTACCCAGGCGCCAGGGCCCAAACGCCAGGCTCATTTTTCGGTCAATTCCGAGTTTTGACGAGTTTAAGTGTTTCCCGGTTGGAATAGAAGTCTCCTAGACATTTAGGGTTTGTCCTAAACATATAAATAGACCCCTAAAACACAACTTAAGGCGGATCGGAAGTATTCGATAGGAGGAAATCATCAAAGTGAAGAAAAACCTGTGGATTACTACTCAGCAAAGCAAAAACATTGATTTTTATCTCCTTAGTTCATTACACTGTAATTCAATTATGCAAGTTATTTTATATTTGATATTTACGAATATGAGTAGCTAACTTTATTAATCTAGGGTTTTGGTGGAACCCATTGGGGGGGCTAACTTGTGGTGATATTAATAAAGTTTGGTTGATTGTTCATCTCTATTTGTTCAATTACGTTCTTATTGTAGCTAATTGAATGGACATCAATTAGCTGTGCCTAATTAGTGTGTATCTACTTGAGAGAGAGTGCATATTTAGGTAATTGTTTGAACAACACCACTCCCAGAGTATAGACGAAAGTCATAACCGAGGGTTTAAAGGTTGGATTGGAGATAACGATACCTCGGGTGCAATCTAAAGTGAACTGTAATGTAATCTAACTAGCGTAACTTGAAAGAGTGCGTATAGTAAGTTATCATAATTACTTGAGAGAGATTTATGGTAGATAGAGTGTTCATGTTTGATAGAGACAACTAATCAAACTATAAGAAGTATCCGAGAAGTAAGTTCATCAACGGGGGAAACCATTAACTTAGACCTTTATCATCATTATTTACAATACATTGTTAGTGATTTCTAGTTATTATTATTGTCAGTAGAATTAGTAAAACATCACCAATTTA
>MDKI01150116.1:0-43948 GCA_005239505.1 Nicotiana paniculata | reverse complement strand
CCCCCCAAAAAAACTCTAAGATATCTTCTAGTTCTAATGGGCCATCCACGGCACGTACGATGACAAAAGGTCCTCTCAATCTTTATTTCTCGGCAAAACAACAAAAAAAGGGAAAAGGTGAAGAAGGTTCAGGTTTAGAAGCCAAGAAGATTTTGAGGGATCGCGCTGTAAGTGCCTCTGCAGCATGGATGTACGATGCAGGGCTTCCTTTCAACTGTGTTAACTACAAAACTTTTGATAAATTCATTGAGGTCGTAGGATAACATGGCCCAAGAATGAAGCCCCCTAGCTATCATGAAGTGAGAGTAACTCATCTTAAAAAAGAGGTGAAAAAGATAGACCAAATTACTGAGGAGCATAAAGTGGAATGGAACAAGTTTGGATGTTCCATTACGATGGATAAATGGACAGCACGGAATGGAAAAATGATCATAAGTGTGTTGGTGAACTCTCCAAGAGGGAGTGTTTCTCTTGAATCTCACGATGCTAGCAACTCTTCTACAAATGGAAGGAAAATGTACGGCTTGTTTAGAAAGACTATTGATCAAATTGGAAAGGAAAATGTTGTACAAGTTGTTACAGATAATGCTAGTGAGAATGTTAGTGCAGGTAGGATGATGGAAGCTATGTATCCACACATTTATTGGACTCCATGTGCTGCCCATTGTACCAACTTGATGTTTGGTGACATATGCAAGGAAAACCCATATGCTTCAGGTAACTTTAATATAGTTATCTTTAAAGCCTTTAACTTTATTTATACTTGTAAACTATCCTATTAAGTATTAACTATAAAATTGTTATTGTTACTTGTACAATTTTCATTAAGGCCGTCAGGGGTATATTCTTACATCAGTCAGAAGCCGTTGTTGAATTTGATGAGGAAATTCACAAATGAAAGAAATTTGGTGAGACCGGCCAAGACGAGATTTGCAACGGCTTTCTTAACTTTGCATAGTTTTTACTTGCAAAAGAAAAACTTGAGAAAGCTAGTTCTTTCAAATGAATGAAGATAATATATATGCAAAGGAAGCTGCGGGGAGAGAAGCTGCCAAAGTTCTTATTTCTCCATCATTCTGGAATGACGTGGCTCGGGCTCTTAAAGTTGGTGGGTCCTTTGATTAAGGTGCTTCGTGTGGTGGATGGGGAGAGAAAACCATCAATGGGCTATCTTTATGAAGCTATGGATAGAGCCAAAGAGACTATTGCAGCGTCATTTGAGGGAGATGTTAGGAAATATGAAAAAGTTTTTCAGATAATTGATGTCAGGTGGGAGAATCAACTCCATCGACCTTTGCATGCAGCAGGCCATCTTCTGAACCCGGGATTATTTTACAAGAACACTAGAGATGAAACTTTGGCTCCAGAGGTGTGGATTGGATACCATGCATGTCTTGACAAGTTGGTCCCTAATTCAGTGACGATAGATCAAATAGGGGAGGAGTTTGGTAGGTACTCACAAGCATAGGGCCTATTTGGTTTACAGGAGGCCATTAGAGCCAGAGACATAAGGTCGCCAGGTAACTAACTTTAATATAGATATCCTTATAACTTTAATTTAATTTATTTGATTTATACTTATTAACTTTTAAAATATTTTTCTATAGTTGAATGGTGGAAGCAATTTGGACATCAAACTCCAAACTTGCAAAAGTTTGTCATCAAAGTACTAAGCCTAACTTGTAGTGCATCTGCATGCGAGAGAAATTGGAGCATATTTGAGCATGTAAGAAGTAGATTTTTTATATTAATATATTATATATTGTATTATTATTAGTATCTATTAATTAATCTAAACAACTTATGCGCAGATTCACTCCAAGAAAAGGAATAGGCTTGAGTTATCACGTCTCAATGATCTAGTGTATATTAAATACAATAGAACATTGAGGCGACGTTATGAAGCTCGCAATACCATTGATCCAATTTTGTTGGACAACATTGACGAGGCAAATGAATGGTTAACTGGAGCCCCTCAAAATCATGAAGATGAACAAGTGTATGAAGGAGATGATCTTGATTGGGGTACTGTTTCTAGCGGCTGGAGTTGAGGAGAATATCTATGGTCTTAGAGGGAGTTCTTCAAGTTACAAGGGAAAGGGAGTAGCAAGTTCAAGCCGGTCCCTAATTGATGAAGACTCCGAGGATGAAGAAGATGATAGCCAATATAGTGCTACCATTCATGAAGTTGTAGAATTTGAAAATCTTGAAGAAGAATAAATGTTGCTTGTTTTGGACAATTAGACTTTAGTTTATGAATCTACTATGAGTCTATGACTATCTATTGAGTCTTTAATTTTTGAATGATATATTTATTAATATATTATTGTTATTGAGTTTTTAGTTATATGTATATAATATTTTATGTTTTTGTATAAATTGTCGCTTCACATCAAAAAGGCGAGCGCTTCGCTGCATGCCTCTCGCCTCAGTGAAGCGGGCCCATGTCGCTATTTGTCGCCACACACTATCCAAAACACTGCTACAAACAAAGCAGTAGTGATCCACCGAAAGACTTTTTTGAAACTTTCATTTTGGTTTTATTCTAGAATCACGATAGCTAAGATATTCTATGGTATATTCATCTCAAACGCAATTATACAACAAATGTTTATCACCTTGTAGATTAACTTAAGAATATGAGCAAGATTGAACAGTAGATTGGCAAGTTAGATACTTACAGGACAATCAACGAAGGACACATGCCTCAGCAATTTCATCCTGCAGGTCTCAAAACCAGGGACATCACACATTGGACTGTCTTCTTTTCCACTTCCATATGCCCTGAAAAGATATCTGTTAACTCACAACAAACCAGATGATGCAGAAGAACAATTTTCCCGAAAATTCAAGAGCTTACTTGTAGCACATGGGTCTAGGACAGCGCTCATCTTCACATTTGTATATCTTCGCATTAGCATAACCAAGCTTAATTGTAATGTTACGCTCTAGCTCATTCTTAAAACGAACAGTCTGCAGAATTTAGGGGAACAATTAATTGTTATTTTCAAGTAAAATAGAATCTGAACCTGCGCAAAGGCTTTTTTATAATGAAAAGGCAGGAATTTTGTTAATGAGTACGATGAAAGTACAAAGAGAGTGCAAAAGAGAAGACTTCTTCCTTCTAGATACTGAAGGAATGCAATAGACCTGACAGTGAAACTATACGGTATAATCATTTTCCTAAAACACATAAGAAGACTCTTCAAACATCTAGTTTTATATAAGAGATGTGCTCAATTTTCCAGAAAAGCATCTACCATTTCTCTCTAACCGGATGTTCAAGAAAATGCAGCTAGGTACTGCATCCTAGTAGAGACTGCTTCCCATATCTGATGACTGATTATACCGACTTTCTAAGGCCTGTTTAATTCTTCCTCTCATGACCCATTGTATCCCAAGAATCCCAAGAGACATAGACCATATCTGCCTGGTGAAATTACAGTGCAGTAGCGGTGATCTACTGACACGTAAACTTCTACACATAAAAAGCAACTACTGTAAATAATAAGCTCCTGAATAAGGCAAGCACCATGAGTTGCACTCTCAAGTAAAACAGAAATCTCTTGGAGGAACAATACTCGTCCAGATCACATATGGCCAGTTTCCAGGCCTTCACAAGATGGGGGGTAAGATCTGCATACACACTACTCTTGACCCCACTTATGGGATTACACTGGATATGTTGTTGTATTCAGCAACAAATTAATAACATACCTTGACAGAGTTCTTTGCCTTTCCATAGCAAAGAATCAACCACTCAAATGCAACATGCTCTTAGCTTTTCAAATATGTTTAAAACATTATTCTATTAATAAAAGTTGTTGTTATTACCCTCTAAGCATACATATGGTACTACTAAGAATGCAAGCTGTACGAGGAAGATTAGATAGAACTAAGGACTTGAAGATGATGTCAAACCAATCACTAGGATGAACAAGACACAAACACAAGAACATCATCAAGGATCTCAAAAGTTGATTCCTCTAATTTCCCATTACTAAAAGAGTATCCATCTCATTGTAGGAATTTAAGCTATATGGTATGCTTTACCATGCTAAATGCAGAAAGAGCACATTGAGTTTATTTCTTCACAACGACAGAGACAAAGAAAAAAGGAAAACAGAAGAAAATGAGAAAACCCTACTAACGCGATGTCTTACCAGAATTTGATGAACTACAAAAATGTAGAAAAAGAAACAGTATTAACTTGGCAATCAACAATTCAACATCAATCAGTTATACTAATAATGGGTTATCTAAATTAAGAGGTGCTATCACATTTTATTAAATCGACATATGATTTGTATTCAACTAAGAAGCAGATGAAAAGGGACAAGCTCACATCCAACAGGAGTCTTATGAACTAAAGGGAAAAACCTTCTACACTTAAATTAAACGCCATTAAAACTCTGAAACAAAGATATACCTGCACACCAGATATAGCTTTTACAACTGTTGACTTTCCATGAGCCACATGGCCAATGGTACCTAGCAAAAGGAATTAAATTCAACACCAACTCCAATAACGTATAAAAGTGTGTCCAGAAAAAGATAGTTAAAAAGGACAACAATCAGAATACCACTGCACTCCGATTCCAATATACAGAATAAGGGAATGCAAAGCAGATAAATGTTCAACAATCACCAGTTTACCTATGTTTATGGTAGCCTGACGAGAAATCACTTCAGGTGAAAGTGGATGCAGCTGTGCTACATCCAACTTGCTTAGGTCCTGCTCCATCAGTCCTTTTCTAGACATTTTGGATGCTCCTTGATAATTCAGAGATCAGTAATTTTTGAGTCTGGAATTTGGAGCAGAGATAAAGAAAGTCATCCACATAATTGCAGGTGACTTAAGAGAGAAAATCAAGCAGTCTAGTAACAAACTCAAGGCAAAAAAATCACATGTAAGTGATCTTAATCAAGAATAATTGTTTTGTTAGACCAAGAAGAATATCATTCCTTTATATTCCTCAAAGCTCTTACAGAAAGTTTTGTTTCTCCCTTATATGGTAGAAAGGGTAGCACCCAAGGGTCACGCCTAGTGGTCAATAAAGTAGCTTGGTAACCGTGAGGTCTCAGGTTCAAATCCTAGCGAGGCAAAAACATTAAGCGACTTCTTCCTATTTGTCCAAGCCTTGATAGACAAAGTTACATGGTACCTGTGTTGATGAGAGTAGCAGGCACCTTATAGAATTAGTCGATGTGCGTGCGCAAGCTGACTCGGACACTACGGTAAAAAAAATAGTAGAACCTTATCAACAAAAGAGTGATCTCCAAACAACACATTCCAACTGGAGAGCAATCAATCAATACTTTTCAACATCCCGAACATCTCAAAGCAATAATAGGAGGAACTTTAAGATTCAACAGAGCTTAGTTACAAGTTTTGGCAAACATGACCAATTGATAGGTGATGGCATGGCAGTGGGACACAAAGACATGCTAGAATTGCAAAGTGCAATATACTAAGGAAGGTTTTTTCTTTCTTTCAAACTAAATTAGAGAACAAAGAAACCACTCAAAAACAAAAGTTAGAAGAGAGTGTTAATAAAAACCAGTACTAGACCCCTGCCCCCCCTCCCCTTACTCTCTCTCCTTTCTTTTTGTGCTTCCACAGGGAATAGAAGCAAGCATACCAAATCGCAAAACTCTTTCTATTACACAATGCAATATTGCAAACAAAAGAAAAACCAAGTGTACCAAATCGCAAAACCCTTTCTATTATACAATGCAATTGCAAACAAAAGAAAAACCATTCGCATTTCTAAACACACAATTGTACTGTCTAATAGGAATGCATTACCGTTGGAGAATTTTTTTGTTTTTTTTGACAGAGAAATCTGTCTGGGGCCGACCCTTAGGATCAACCACAGCCTTCAAAATTGGTGATAATGGGCCCGCCCCTCTATTCTTCTTCAGTTAAACAGCAGGCTTAGTTCGCATTGCCCCAGCCTCGAACCTATGACCTAAGTCACAAGTTCTTCAACCTTTGGCACTTGAACTAAGCCCTGGGGCACATTGCCGTTAACAGATCAAAACAACCATTACTGATTCATCTATTAGACCTCTTTTGCTTCCTAATTCACATCCATTTACAAGAAAAAGTGGAACTCCTTTTGCTTTCCAATTAGCATAGCAAGCCAAAGACAAAGCAACTCACAAACAAATCAATTAACGTAAATTTTTCGAACTTCCAATATACAAACTTAACTGATCCCAATAAGCGAGATAGCTTAAGCTTTAGATTATTACCAATACAAACACTCCTAAAACCCTAATCTCAAAAATCTCACTTTACCATGATACTTTATCTCCCACAAACTAATCATTTTCGACGACTCATAAAGAAATAAGAGCTAGAAAATCAAAATAACATTAATATATGCATCTCAGATATTTGCACTTGTCAATGAATATAAAAATATTGCAGTGGTAAAAAATAAAATAAAACAAAATTGAATTTCTTGCAAATGAAATTAAAGGAGGAAAAGACCAGTTCCGCCGTATTTGGCGGAAGAATGATGGACTCACCGGCGTGGAGTGATACGGTGCACGGCAGCCGTCGGAGTGCAAATGCGCTTGAGAGAGAGAGAGAGAGCTAACGCGAGAAGTGTGATTTTAGCTGATGATATTTACGTTTGAGACCACCAACTTCTTACTAATTAAATTACAGGAAGACCCTTACTTTTACTACCTTGCTCGATTATCAGACTAGTAAGTACTATACGAAGAACTATTAGTTATACGGAGATTTAATACAAAAATTATATTTATCAAGTGTTTGGTTTATTGTATAAAAGGTTAGATCCACAGTGTACAACTTAAATTTGTATTTGGTTTAAAATTGTATAAGTATTTGGAAAAATTTGAGAGACCCACAAGGATAGTTTTGACATTTTAATTACTTTCATGTATAATTTATCACGGTATTGTTATACCATATTGGTCTTGGTATAAAATAGTACATCAATTGGTGTATCGGTTATACTAAGATTAGCTATACATAATTTTAAAGACAAATCAAATATTGAATAAATTAAAATCAAATAGTATATGATGATTATTGCAATAATCTATCAAATCAAATAAGCACTAAGTGGTAAAATAATTTGTGTATATCGACATACTTTACTTATTAAGTTATAAGCTTTCACAAATATTTGATCGAAGTAATTTCGAAACTTTATATAATTGCTGTTGCGACTTGCTATTTACTTTACTAGTCGATATACAATGATTTTAGTTTAAGTGAATGAGTGGACGGTTCCTTAAGCTAATTCTATAAAGGAGCGGACCTAAATGATATCAAATGAGTTCATATGAATTCACTTCGTATTGGTTTGATATGATTTCAAGTTTGAATCTATTAAACATACAAAACAGACCCTTGACAGAAATAAAAAAATTAAAAAGCTCTCCCTTCTCTCTAGTTTCTCTTTCTAATTTTTTCAGTGCACTCCACTGATCCATTCCCCCCCACCAGCCCCACCGGACCCACACTCCAAAACCAATGAAAGTCAACAGCTCACCTACTCAAGCCTACTCACTCTACTCACCCACCTATTACCAACATGTCACGACCTAAAATCTACTAGTCGGGATGGCACCTAACCCAACCCGCTAGGTAAGCCAACTAATAACTGCTCAATTTCAATAATGTTAACAAATCAATTAAACAGAATAAATTATCTGAATCTATTACATTTCCCAAGAACTGGTAGTACAAATCATGAGCTTCTAAGAATAGAGTTTACAAAGCGGAAAGGAAATAAATACATAGTCTATTTGAAAAGTACATAAGGTTACCCCGAACAAAAGAGGCAGCTGCAACAGGGACGCAAGTACGTCTTCAATTCCAGCAACCCTCGAACACAACAACAACATCAGCCAACATCTGCACGCAATGTGCAGAAGTATAGTATCAGTACAACCGGGCCCATGTACTAAGTAAGTAACAAACCTAACCTTAGGTTGAAAGCAGTGACGAGCTATCACAAGGTCGGATCTCACACCGGTATTCTACAACAGTTCACAACAACATAGCACAAGCAGTAAAGGGGTATCTTAGAAGTAAAAGGCTCAACTCGCTCATATTTCAGAAAATAGGCATGATTTTCAAATACCTTAGTGAAAATTCAATTCTTTTGCCAAAAATGCCAAAAATACAGGTAAGTTTGAAAACAGTGATTTTCCTCAAAATCCTTTCAACAATAAGTAAAAAGTTTCATTTTCTTTCCAGATAACAAGTATAAAATCCCCCTTTATTCCCACATATCAATGTGTGTAAAAATCATAAATGATGTGATACCGTACAGATGAGGAAAATGCATCTCTATGCATGTATGTCATGCATGCATGCCAATGCCATATATCCCAGAGATGAATCATGTACTCATACCCTCAGAGTACTCAATCTCACTATCTTACTCTTTCCACTCACCCTGCTCAACCACTTGGTACTGTATATGGAACATACGACCCAGGGAAGATCCGTCCCAAAGTATATACATCATTGATCATCAATCGCTCAGTACCGAGGAAGGCCAATCCAGCCCCATGGAGAAGATCCATCTCAAAGTATGTAATGCTTCGGACAAGATCAATGTGTAGGGAAAATCCATTCCTCAATATAATCAACTGCGCTCACTGGGGGTGTGTACAGACTCCGTAGGGGCTCCTACAGCCCAAGCGCTAACATAAGCCAGATCCATGCATAAATTTTCAATATAACATGCTACGATGTGCAGCCCGATCCCATAATTGTCATTCATAATCAGGCTCTTAGCCCCACTCAGTCATCAATCTCTCCAACCTCACTCACAGACTCACAATGCCATGAAACTAGTCCGGCAATAATGATATGATGTATCAACAAACAACAACTGAGACTGAGATATGATACGAATGCATACATATGACTGAGTACAAAATATCAAAGAGAGCAGTGAGATAACAGCAAGAAACGATCACTATGGGTCCTAACAATATCATCATAAAAGCCTAAACGGGATATTTAGCATGATTGACAGCTCAGATACTTTATCACATGGTGGAAACACAAATATCAACAGAATAGGGCCACTATACAGTTCCATGTGAACAACTGAGTCCCAATTCACAAGGTGCACGCCCACATGCCCGTCACCTAGCGTGTGCATCACCTCAATACCAATCACATAACATGAAATGTGTGGTTTCATACCCTCAACACTAAGTTTAGAAGAGTTACTTACCTCGAATGAGCCAATACCAATGTCGAGCAGGCCAAACAATGCTCCAAGGATGCCATCCCGCGTGTTCCAACCTCCAAACGACTCAAAATTGACCAACAACAATTCAAATACATCAAAAAATGCTAAAGGAACCAATCCTGATCATAAAAGATCGAATCTTGAATAAAAGCCCAAAACTGGCCCAAAAGCCCGACTCGAGCCCGCACCTCGAAACCCGGCAAAACTCACAAAATCAGATAAACCATTCAATTACGAGTCCAACTATACTATTTTCACTCAAATCCGACTCCAATTCGATGTTCAAAACTCCAAAATTCATATTATGAAACTTTAGGCCAAAACCCCCAATTTCCTCTTTAGAAATCATCAGCCAAAATTGGGGGTTTTGGCCTAAAGTTTGTGATGAAATTTGCTCCAAAAATTGCCTTAATCTGAGTCCCACATCTCAAAATATGATAAAAGAACAAAAGCCTCGATTTATAGCATTCTGCCCAGCAATTTCTGCATTTGCGGACAATTCGTTGCATCTGCGACAACCGCTTTTGCGGAAAAATATAGAATTTGCGTAAAATGACCTTGCCTTGAAACCCCCGCACCTGCGGTACCAAAATCCGCACATGCGCTTCCACTTGACGCACCTGCGCATCCGCACCTGCGCCCTGCTCTCCGCTTCTGCAGGCCTCCTCGTCCAGCTCTCATCTCGCATTTGCGACGCCTTTGTCGCATCTGCGGCCATCGCACCTGCACAATGCCAATGCGAAGAAATGATCCAAAATCAATCTAAAACACACTCGAGCCTCTCGGGACCCCGTCCAATCATACCCACAAGTCACATAACATAACACGGTCCCAGTCGAGGCCTCAAAACATACATAACAACATCTAAGCGACAAATCACACATCAATTCAAACTTAATGAACTTTGAATCTTTCAAATTTCTAAAACACGCGCCGAAACATATCAAATCATTCTGGAATGAACTCAAAATTTGCACAAAAGTCCCAAATGACATGACGAAGCTATTCCAACTCCCGGAACCACAATCCGAATTCGATATCTTAAAAATCAACTACTGATCAAACTTATGAACTTTCCAAGCCTCCAAAATTCCAAATTTTTGCCAATTAGTGCCAAAGCCTTCTAGAAACATCCAAATGCAAATCCGGGCATACACCCGAATCCAAAATCACTATCCGGACCTAACGGAACCATCAAAACTCGGTTCCGAGGTCAAATTCTCAAAAGATCAAACTTGGTCAAACCTTTCCAATTTGATGCTTCTAGCTGAGGAGCATTATTCTAAATCAATTCCGAATAATCTGAAAACCAAAACCGACGATTCACATAAGTCATGATACATCACACAGAGCTACTCATGCCCTCAAATAACTAGGTGAAGTGTAACTGCTCAAAACAACCGATCAGGTCGTTACATCCTCCCCCCCCCCCTAAATATACGTTCGTCCTTGAACGTGCCAAGAGTTGTTCTTCAACACCATCAAACCGCCGCGTAACCTTACCATGCAACATACCCGGGGTGATCCCACGTTACCCTATCCTATATAGGTCTGATAACACGACATAACTGAAATTTCTTCATCTAACCTAGCCCATAAGCCTTAGAATCAAATTTCTACATCCGATATTCCTATAAGATCAAACTCTCGCATCAACACACTGAATAAGTTTGAACAAGATGTATCAAGCCATAGTCATAACCCAAGTTGAAATCACATGATATACCACATATTTCAAGCACTCATAACGATAATTTCTAATCACAGTAGTTGCTCAAACAACCCAATATCGGCAATACACCTCTCACCTAACAAAGCCCCGTTCTAACACCTTCATATACTGCAATGATGAAGAAACAGGCAGAAACCCATAACCATCTGTCGGATCAATAAATCATGGATCTCTTTCTCCTTCGATAAGGACCTATAGCAAATTTCTAAGACGATTAGCATCAATATCCTTCCAAATATACCGCAATCAGATCCGATAACACCTATTCTAGGTCCGATGACATCATTTCATCCCTCACAACCACTCTAGTGACATGCCACATCAATACAATCTCATGCCACAACCCTTGCAATCCGTGCACAATAAGAAACAAGCCAAGTGTACTCAAACATAGAAAATGACTCCAACGAGACCGTCCTGCAAGCTCAACAAATACCGCCACAACGAGATTCTAAAAACCCATCACACACCGTAAATCCATAACACACGAATCTAACACAAGGATCATATCCCAACATAACTCCGCTTCCAGGCGCGATCCCATTCAAACACTGGTCCACATGAAATACCTCAAGTCACAATGCTCAAACTCAACAACTTCACGTAATTTGACGTCTAGTACTCAAAGTGCATTACCATAACCACGGAGAATCAGACGATACAATGCCACACAAAACCCGAAAGAACATAACCAATACGCCCTCAGTCATGCAATACTCAAATATGCATCTCGCTCAAATTCTGCTATAAGACCTTAACAGAGCCGCACCATGCGTGCCAAAAACCAACTAATCAAAACTCCTCGCGGCATAGAAGAGTAACTCATAAATCATTTCAGAACACAAATAAGCCCAACAACAACTAAAAGGCACATCCCTCAATAATAGCAGTATGGAGCCAACTAATACGGCTCGGTGCAGAGCACACATCCATATCGGGCCTACCAATGAACCCCAAATCAACTCTCGTCACTCACAATAGATAAATAACTCTCCAAAATTCCATAATGACTGAATCACAGCACATACTATCTTCTGACTAACCCTGGCTACGTTTCATAGTCCACAACCATGAAACAATCTACTTATGAGAACTCCCAGTCTCCAAATCCATAGAACACACGAATCACCATATCTGATCTCAACCCTACCGCCTGAATGTCCAATACTTCTCCAATACACGATCATCCCATGAGGAATACTCATATAATTCTTCTGTGCCACAAAGAAAAATTTGAATACCAGCAGTCGATCAAACAAGAGAGTGCCACAATACCAATGAAGTATCCATAAATCAAACACATTGCCCCTTCTGAAATGTATACTCTCATCAAGCCATACCAGATAGAAATACCATTTACCTAGTCATCTAAAACCGTCCATGCCGCCTACGAATTTCATGACCTTTCCTTCAAATTCGAATTGTGACCTTGCACCTGCAATTCTTAATAGTACACAACACACCGCACCCATTATGCCATCATATGAAAGATACAAAAATCTCAAAACCAACTCCGAGTCACAAGCAACTACATGCTCGATTAGATAATAACTTTCCATTTGATTTCATTCGGAGAAAATCACAATACGCCACATTCCCCACACACCAGTAGGAAATATACATATCAAATCATGGTTGAAGCCATCAAGAACTCTCTGAATTCCATTTGCACTTAACCAAATCGTCAGGACTGAATCCCTCTAAATTAACTAAGCTACGCAGGTCGCCAAAACCCAAGAGCATTGCCACGATTCACATCTAGAAACTCACCACATCTTAAGCACCCAAAGAACCAATGTTACTCATTACCATGCCGATTCAACCTACTACCAAGATGTCCTATTTATCAGAGTTCCTTATGAATTACCTTCCAATTTGATTCTTGTCTTCGCCATAATACCATAATCCTCAACCAAAACTCACCACGCGAGACCCTGGGATAAAACCACACCGCACTAAGGCTCATAGGTCACTGAATGTTCTCTTAAGCACCCCAAATATAATCGAGTGAGACTAAAGAGAGTTTTCTTCATTGAGTAATTTCTGAGTATAGATACATGTGTATTATAGAGAATTAAAGAACTACAGCAGCTCCAAGAGCACTGTTACTAACTGCAACTATATAACTAATTTTGTAATTGATTTTTAACTAACTTAACTAACTTCTTGAAAATGTTAGATGAGTTAGAATTTTAGATGTCCATACTTCTTATTTTCTTCCAATATACTCAATATTCCCCCTCAAGCTAATTGGAGTAAAGATGTTAAGTAATTCTAGCTTGGACCTGAGATATATGTGCTGAATTTTGTTTAATCCTTTTGTAAGTATGTCAGTTGGATGTTCAGTGGTGCTGATGTATTTAGTCTTCACAAGTGCATGTTGTATTTTCTCTCTTATGAAATGGAAGTCTATCTCAATATGTTTTGTTCTTTCATGGAAGACTGGATTAGCTGCAATTTGAATTGCAGCTTTGCTGTCAGTGTAAATAGTTACAAGAAGTTCAAACTTGAAGCCAATTTCTTTAAGCATTCCTAATAACCATGTCAATTCTACTACTGCTGCGACCATGATCCCTTTATTCAGATTCAGTAGAGCTTCTTGAAATTGTGGTTTGCTTCTTTGATTTCCAAGACATAGTTGACTCCCCAATCTTCAGTAGAAAACCAGTGACATATTTTCTTGTTTGTGGACATGTTGTCTAGTCAGCATAAAAAATGCTGTAATTTTGTCTTGTGGTTTATTGGATAGAAGTACACCTAGGCCAGGCTCATTCTTAATTTACTTGACCATTATTTGAGTCGCTTCCATGTGTGATCTTTTTGGTTGCTAGAGATATTGACTTAGGTTCTGCACACTGAAGGATATGTTAGGCCTTATGACTATGAGATATAGTAGTTTTCCAATAAGTCTTTGATATGGTCCTTTGTCAGGTAAGACTTCATCCTCTGTGAATGAATCTGTTGAGAGATGTTCATCATATTCCCTGGTTGTGAGTTTTAGGTTGTTGTCCATAAATGTACCTATTGGTTTTTCAGCTGAGAGCTGAAGTTCAGAGTACTAGTTCTAATGCATATTTCTTTGATGCATTAAGATTCATTTTTCTGATCTTGCAAATTCAATCCCTAAAAAGTATTTTAATTCACCCAAATCCTTCATCTTGAAGGCTTTCTGTAATGCATTTTTGGTGTCTTCAATGAGGTCCAATTTGTCACCTGTTATCAGCATATCATCAACATAGATAAGAGCCACAATAGTGCCTTTGTCTATTCTCTTAATGAATAGAGAATGAACAAATTGACTCTGAGTGAACTGAAACTCAGCAGAGCTTCTGTCAACTTTGCATTCCATTGCCTTGGTGCATGCTTTAATCCATAGAGGGATTTTATGAGTCTATACACTTTAGTCTCTCCCTGACTCTGAAATTCTTGTGGTAGTTTCATGTAAATATCAACAGTAAGGTCTTCTTTTAGGAAGGCGTTATATACATTTATTTGGTGTATATGCCAACTTCTTGCAGCTGCTATAAATATAATTGATCTGACTGCCACCATCTTGACTACAGGAGAGAAAGTCTCCTGGTAGTCTATACCTTCTTGTTGACTGTAGCCTTTTGCTACTAGTCTTGCTTTAAGTCTTTCTACTTCACCTGTTGCCTTGTATTTGACCTTGTATATCCATTTGCAGCCAATTGGCTTCTTTCTTTCTAGTAGACTTACTATCTCCTATGTATTATTTTCTTGTAAAGCATTAATCTCTACTTGCATAGCTTTAATCCATGTTGGATCTTGAGCTGCTTCAGTATAGGACTGAGGTTCTGTGATAGACGAGAAAGCTGAAAGAAAGGCATTGTATTTTGGTGAGATCCATTCATAAAAAATGAAGTCTGAGATTTGATAGTTAGCTTTGTTGTGTAAGATGAGTGATATGAAGTCCTTTTTCCATATAGGTGGCCTTGAAGTTCTTGTAGATTTTCTGGTAGGTTCCACTCTTGGTTTTTATCTTGACACAAATTGAGTAGGCATCTGTTGAATTGTTGGTGCCCTGGTGACATGTACATAGTTTGTGTGTCTGCATTAGTTTGAGATTGTAAAGTAGGTTGTGTTTCTGGAGTATTATGAACTAAAGGCACTAGTGGAGTGGTATTTTGTTCTTGTTGTGTTGGCTCATTGTTACTGCTCGACCCATGATAACTGCTAGAGGTCTGTAGTTCCAAAACTTGTGTGTTGTGTTTATCTCCTTGTGACATTTCTGACATAGTGTTGGAAAATATTGGACTCTCAGTAGTATTCCATTTGAATGGAAACTAATCTTCCCTGAAATTAACATCCATGTTGACAAAGAAACACTTGTTATTAATATCATATAGTATATAGCCATTTTGTACCTCTAAGTATCCCATTAGGACAACTATTCTTGTTCTTAATTGAAGCTTATTAGTTTCAGCAATGTTCTTGGCATAACACAGACATCCCATTACTCTTAAATGGCTAAAAGGTTTCCTGCTGTACATTTTTTCATAAGGAGACATTTTAATCACAGATGATGGTAATCTATTAATCAAATATACAACAGCTTGAACACAATGTCCCCAAAATTTTAGAGGAATGTTTGCTTGAAATCTAATTGCTCTTGTTATTTCTAGAATATGTTTGTGTTTTCTTTCTGCTACGCCATTTTGATGAGGTGTATAGGCACAAGACCTTGGTGTATTATTCCTAATTGTTTGAATATATTGTTACAAACTTCATTAAGGAACTCAGCAGCATTGTCTGATCTAACAACTTTAACCATAGTATTGAATTGAGTTTGGACATATTTTAGAAAGAATGGAATGACAGTACAGGCATCAGATTTTAATTTTAGCAAATAAACCCATGTCATTCTAGTGTAATTATCTACTATGGTTAGAAAGTATTTATTTTCATCAAAAGTTTGAACTTTGTAATATCCCCATAGATCCATGTGAACAAGATCAAACTTAGCAATGCTTCTACTTAATCTAGTAGGAAAAGGCAGTCTACATTGTTTTGCACATGGACATATGCTACATTACTTGAGAGTTTCTACTATAATCTGACTGCTAGAAGGTAAAATTTTATTTAAAGTTGTACTGGCTACATGGACAAATCTCATATGCCATATTTTTATTTCTTCTGTACTGACAACAGTAACTTCATGCACATTTAACCCTGTTTCTCCAAGTTTTTCGGTTGACTTGCTAACTAGCAGGTATAAGCCATCATACTCCTTACCAATCTCCTTCACCTTGTCATTGCAAAGATCCTGAAATACACAGAAGTTAGGATAGAAAGCAGCTACACAATTCATTTGTTTTGTTGCCTGTGATACTGACGTAAGATTATATTTGAATTGAGGCAATAAAAACACATTAGTTAGAGTACTGTTATCAGAATTTGTGATTTAACCAATATGAGTTACTCGTGATACCTCACCATTTGGTAACCGCACATTTTTTGTGTTTGTACTTTTTAGCAAAGAGGCTTTATTTAGCATAATTATATCAGACACTATGTGGTTTGTGGCACCAGTGTCAATGATCTAATCCCTAAGAACTTTGGATACTAGCATGGCCTTACTACTACTAATACCTGTTTCTGTACCTGTTATATTGGCTGAAGAGACAGTGTGGGAATTTGTATTTTGTTGATGATTTTTATTCAGTATTTGAACAATCTGTTCATATTGAGACTGAGTGAAGGCACATACTCCAGTTTGAGTTATTTTGCCCTGGGAACTGGTTCATTTGAGCTATTTGTGCAGGAATGTCTATATAGTAAACTTTGCTAGCTTTGTTGTTTCCTTGATTATCCAGCTGTGTCAGCTGTTCATTTGCTTCTTCTGAGAACACATTGTAAGAAGCAGATGACCCTCCAGGTCCTCCTTTCCTTTTGAACTTAGAATCTTGAGGATATCCTTTCAGTTTACATCAATTTTCTCTAGTGTGATTTCTCATTTTGCAGTGATCACAATACAGGTTGTTGGTTTTCCTAAACTTCTGATTTTGATATCCTGTTTTAGAATACGTAGCAGTAGGATCAAGGCTGGGTATAGTACCCAATAGACCAACTGAGCTAGAGGCTTCCCCGTAGCTTTTTGAGATTCATCATTGACTATCATAGCATATGCTTGATTCACTGAAGGTAGTGGTGTCATAAAAAGAATTTGACTCCTATCTTGTAGATAATAATCATTTAGCCCCATTAGAAAGTGGTGCAACTTCTGTCGTTGGAGATAGGCAACAAATTACCTTGACTTATCACATTTGCATCAAGGTATTGGCACTAAAGCCTCTAATTCAACCCGTAACTCTTTTAACTTTGTGAAGTAAGTTGCTACAGAAGTTGTTCCTTGGGTTAGTCTAACAATTTTTTGATGTAGACTGAAGGACCTTGATCTATCCACCTTATTGAATCTTTCTTTCAGATCTTCCCAAACATCTTCATCATCATACATCATTCCTCCCAACAGATTACTAGAGACAATATTCATTATCCAAGATTGGACTATGGGCACTACACCTTTCCCACTGGTACCAGAATTCCTCCCTAAAGTTTTCTTTCTTCCAAGAACCATCAACAAATCCCAATTTATTTCTTCCTAGTAAAGCTATTCTCATATATTTGCTCCATAGAGAGTAATTTTCTGCTCCAGTCAATTGTAAAGAGATAAGGGAAACGACACTTACATATGTTGAATGCAGATACAAGGGATGACTATGATCCATGACTGGTATGATTCCTGGTGTAGGCTGAGTTCCATTTGCATCAACTTGAATCACATGTGGTGTGGTTCCAGTTGTAGTTCCCAGATTTTCTGAGTTGTTGATTGTCATGTTTCAAAGATTGAACTGTTATTCAGAATTGTAATTAACCAGAAACAATTGCTTTGATATGGGTTTCCAGATTGCAGGTTATCAGAACTTTTCAAGACTTTGAAGAAACGAATTTGACAGAATTGGAGAATTTCAAGAACTGTAGATTTTGCGGAAGTAGTTGGATTCTACTGCTCTTATACCATGTAGAAATTAAACCATACATCTTGCTCACAATAATATTTAGAGCCGATAAAAACAAGAAGAATGAAAATTGAAGAATGTAACAGTTAGAGAAAGAAGAAGAAGAAGAAAAAGAAGAAGAAAGGAAGGAAGGGAGAAAAACAAAAATATAATCGAGTGAGACTAAAGAGAGTTTTCTTCATTGAGTAATTTCTGAGTATAGATACATGTGTATATATAGATAATCTAAGAACTACAACAGCTCCAATAGCACTGCTACAAACTGCAACTGTGTATCTAATTTTGTAACTGATTTTTAACTAACTTAACTAACTTCTTGAACATGTGAGATGGGTTAGAATTTTAGTTGTCTATACTTCTTATTTTCTTCCATTATACTCAACACTTAGGAGTTTAAATTTACTATTGTTGGTAAGTTTACATAGGAAAACCAACTATGGAGGAAATTAGAATAATTTTTATCAGCAAGTTTCATTTAATCGGATCTGGAAAAATTGCCTATGTTGATTTTAGGCATGTGTACATTGATTTCGCTAATGAGGTCGACAACAATCATATTTGTTTCAAAGAATTTATTGACATAGGAGATGCTCCTATGAAGATCTTGAAATGGACAAAGGATTTCAAACGAGAAGAAGAAACATCCATTGTCCCAGTTTGGATTCTAATTCATCAAGTACCATGACATTTATTCAAATGGCATGTCATTTCTAGAATGGTTAATGTTGCCGGCCAATATTATTAATTTTGATTTTGGAAGTATTTTCTAGTAATATATACCTATTTTTACAAATTAATTGAGTATTGGTTTGAAATTAATGACTTAGTATTAGTATTATGTAATTACAAATATACTTACTATTTTAAGATTGTTAAAATATTATTTATATATAAATCACATAGACCTTATAATTAATTTGACAATTTTACTCCTTAATTTGTAGTAAATTAGGTTACTATGTTAATATTTTAAAATTAGTGCTACAATTTAGAAAACAAAGTATTTTAATTAAAATTATTAGTATTATTTAATAATTATAATTTTACTATATTTTATTAAAAATAAGTAAGTTTATTTAAATTAATTTTAAAAGGGTAAAAGGTTAAAGGGTTATAATTGCAATTCCTTAATTAAATATAGAGTGACTATTCTTTAAATTAATTTCAACCCAATTACCAAGCCCAAAACCAAATCTGACCCAGACCCAATTCCCTTCTCTCCACCTTGCAATCTCTGTCATCTCTTCTGGACCAATGAGATCACGCCTCATCACTCATATCTTCCACTCACAAAGAAAGCACAAATGAATCTGGACCATTGGTCATGGTCCGCATTTAATCCTCATTTTTCTATTTATTTCTTTAGTCTTATAAAACTCAATCTCCACTGTTAGATCAAAGAGATCCAATGACCGTCGGTTCTTCCAGTTGAATTATTTCTAAAATCCCTAAATACCAAAACAATCGGAGCCATCGATCAACAGATCCAACGACTCCCGTTCCATCTCCCAAATTAAACTCAGAGATAGCCCCTAAACCTACCCAAACCCTAATCATTTCTCACCTCCCATACCGCCTCTCTTTCCCTTTCCTCTTTCTTTTCTCTTATCTCCATCAGCCAATAATCTCCAAAAACATTGCAAAAATTTGTTCAAGGTCACTCGAAATCGCTCTAAATCATCCCTTATGTCCCTGCTACACCACAAATCCCGCCTGAACATTCCTATTCCATCATAGCAATTCAAAATCCCTAACGTGAAACCCAAAGCTCGAAAAGGAAAACCTTCAAATCATCTAATTTATCTCATGAGCCACAAATCAAGCCTGAAACCATCCTTTGCCTTCTGAAGTCTGTGAATCCGGCCGTCTATTTCCTATCTCATCGCTCAAAATTCAAATACTTAAATTTGAACCCCAGACTGAACGATGTAATATCAAATCTCAGATTTTCTCTCGTGTGCTGTTAAATCCATGGGATGCATGGCGTTTATTCATCATCACCACTTTATTCTTTGTCCGGAGATCAAATATAATGACCTCTAGACATTGAGGTCTTATCTGATGGTTCTTTGCCTTCGACAACCATTCTTCACTCAAGTAAACTTGCTCATCATTTTTTCCTCTGTCTCATTAGATTTTCCCCCGATTTTGCTTGCATCATCTACCATTCGTCACTTTTCACTCACATTTTTAAATCTGTGAAACCCTAGAGCCTTAAATGGAACTATAAGTAGGTCCTTTAATGTTCTCATTATCGTTCCCCTTTTCTCGCTAAATCGGGTTTCGACGCGTGACAACTCTTTTAAGGAGGTATTAAAAGAGGAGAGTTGCCACCTAACGGTTTTTAAGGTGCATTAGGGCATCTATTTGCAAGTGACTCAGGTTCAACTGGTTTGCATCACCAAAGATCGGGTAAGGTTCGAATTACCTCGAAGAGAAGGTGTTAGGCACTCTTCGAGGTCCACAATTGTGTGTCCCGCCCGAACATGAATTATGAATTAGTCAGATAAACAAAGATATAGAGGGAAAGAAGTTGGAGAATTTTTATTATAAAAGACTTTGAACAAATGAGTACAAACACTTGTTTCAAAACAAAAAAGGGAAATAAAGTGGGGGTCCTAAGTTTTTTAGCCTAAAGGATCACCCCGTGCAACATAAATAATACTTCGTAACAACCTCGAGATGGGTGTTACTCATATTATTCAGTGGGCACAGACTATCATCTCCTACTACCCGATTACTATCTTTAAGTTGTTACCTAAAGCGCACTAGTTCAATTCTAAGTCGTACCTTATGCGTGCATTACCCGCCCCATACCTATGGTCCAGGAGGCATTGGACCTCTATTTTGGGTGGTTCTAGACCTTACTTAGGTTGCTCAGAAAATGTCAAAACTAGGCGACATACGAAACACGTTGGACTTCATATATAGGAAATTAAAGGCTCAAGTTAGCCTCCACACTTAAACAACAAATGCACGCGAAACAAGTTTTCATGTTAGGCAGTTCAAGATTAAGGAACTTAAATCCCTATAGACATGATTTCTATGTGATAGGCATCAAGGCATGCATGCAGTTTTAGGAACCGACGTTATTCATAAACAGGATTGAATAGGTTATTACACACTGATTATTGAGATGGCAGATTCCCAGTTATTAATCTGGTAGATGTTGTGCCTAGGTTATTTACGTAATAAAGAGAGTGAAATCTATCGAGTGAAACCCAAAATTACTTATGCTCTTGATAATGGCCTAAGTGAGCAATGCTTAATGTTTAGAGGGGGCGTCATTAACAGTTATTAAGGTGGACATTGGCACCCTATAGAAATGATTTCTAACGATTAGCACTTGTGAACCTGATTTTATTATTAAACCTTATAGGCAGGTTTTCTAGGTGACCAATGCGATGCAATAACAAATGTAATGATTAAAGTCCTATAGGCATGATCTCTAGCGGATATGCTGCAACAATGCAAATTAAAGGAAAGTTCAACAATACTTATTTCCTACAGGAAGGTTTTCTAATGACATGTAGCAACAAAGATATTTAAGCATTTTGAGCTCATGCTTTGCTAATAAACAAGTAGTGCAAGTGTGTTCTTTTCCTAATGGCATGATTTCTACAGTGTGCATAGAGAGTGAACGACATAACGCAAGTGCATCATTCAATCCTATAGGCATGTTATCTACCCATCACATATTAATATTAGAATCTAACCCATCCTCTTTTACTAACAACCCTACCGTTTATACAAAGACATTATTACAGGCTCAATTAATGAGTAAAGTCACAAGATTACATAACAGTGGGCAGGCTTATAACATGCCCAAATAAAATAACTAGATACCCAGTCTTACTGGGCCTTCATTACTTCTGACATAACATACTTGGCCCATCAATAAAGAACCACATGACCACAGGACCATAGGGGAGTCCATACCAATTCAATGAGCCACAAACCCAAGTGTTGCACCACTTGGAACAACCAATATAGACACACAACTCATGACAAGGAAGTAGAGTATTAGGGACAGTTTTGGAGGTTTAGGGAATAACTAGGACCAAGCCCTAGTGTGTCAGAGTTCACAAGGGCCTCAATTGGACTCCGAGTAGTGCTCACACTAGGAAGGACAACAATAAAACCTAGATAGCCTTGGCTTTCAACCGGCTTTGAATATCAGAGTAATAAGTAAAGAGAGTAGACAAAAATCACTGAATCGAGCATACAACACAACTGGTCAGGCAAACCAGTAGGTTCAACAAGGTTCACATAGCAAAGTACCACATCGACAACCATCATAAGAATTAGGAGAAGAAAACAGGTTTGCAGACAAACATAAGTTGCATGAAGTTGAACTAGTTGAAACCTAAAGGTCTAAATTAAGTTAGGTCTAACCTAATGCCATATTAATCGGTACTTAGACATGATGGAGGGACACACACATTGTAATAATTACTGAAAGGATAAGGTGGCAAATGAACTAAGGCATACTGAGAAAACATATTAACATAGGAGCAGAGTCACAGTTAATAGAAAAATAGAATACTTGTCTTTTAAAAAATCAGGATAGCATGAAACATGTTTAAAGCAGACTTTAGGGCAGCATTCCATAGAGTTAGGGCTAATACAGAAATGGCAAGTCAAGTTCACAAGGTTTAGCACTGAAAGGTTCATCCAAGTGAGGGGGGAGGGGGATTCCATGGGGTTGTGGTAGTATCCAAACACAACATGCAGAAAATTTGTAACTTAACAGCATACAATCACAGTCATCAGGCTCCTATAAAAAATGGAGTTTTATTGAAATTCAAAACTAAACATGCTAAGATGCTAAATGGTACAAAATCCATTTCAGAAGACAAGAAATCATAGAGTGCAAATAATAGTATTAGCATAACACCAACAGTAGACTATCCCCCGTTTAATTAACACAGAATGACATCAAAGTGTTGAACATTATCATAGTTGAATCATGCTTATGCAAGTTCAAATGCATATGCAGAAAGAAAGAGAAAAGTTGAACATTTCAAGGTTTTAACACTAACCAGTAGCGGAATCAAAAGAGTGAAGAGTGTAATAGCAAAAATCCCAAATCCCCGATGCTTCAAAGTTCACAAGAGCCTCGAGAATGATGGTGTAAGTTTTTCCCTCAATTCCCTCCATTAAAGTCCTAGAGACCATGGCTAGGAGAGTGTGGATCCTCTCGCCCTTCGTTGGAAATATCAGCATCCTCAAGAAACAGACAATGATTACAAAAACCCGGCGGTGTGTCCAACCCAAATAAGTAATGGCAAGTTCATCATGGTGAAGGCGATATGACTTGCTATGCCCGCAACGTTCATAAAGGAACTCAAATGGTATGTACAATTTCTTCAGAAAGAGTAACTCATCATTTTTCATAAAACCCATCATTTTCAGGAAACCTCGGGGAGTGCGATTTTCTGGTACCAATAAACCCGGACTATCCCATGGGAACCCAGAGAAGCCTCCTATTTCCTCTAAAAGAGAAGTCGTTTCTACGTCACCAAAAATGGAAGACAGCTCTCTTCGCATCCCAAAACATAGTAGCAGCCTCAATCAATGCATTATTTGGCCGGATGTCCAATAAGGATGGTATATTTTCGAGGACCCTTTTCATATGGTTCTTGTCACTGGGTTAGAGGTTCTTCCACCAATCAAGCAGCAAAGCTGGGATGTTTTGAACCATGCCAAGCCTGGGGACTTCGTGCCTCATTTTCTGCAAAACAAATAGAGTTAGCCCTTTCCCCCTCCGGATCTGACTACCTATACATTAATGATCAACATACCGACACGTTTTCTCCAAATAATGCACATAATGTGATGGTGTCCATTAGAATTATGGAAATCTCGTCGGACTTTGGACAAGTCTTGCCTTAGCGAATTATCACGCGGATAACGTTCTAACCCATACAAGTTTGACATGATGCATGCACAATTGATATTTAAGTGAGGTTTATAGAAGGGTCTAGAGTGGTACTCTCAAGTGGACAACTTGAGAGGGAAAAGCACAGAACCGTGGACTACACTGCTGATCAACTAGCTTTACTGCAAATAAGCCTTTCCAAATTAAAAGGGTAATTTTGGAAGAGCGTGAACACTCATCAAGCGCCGACATGGTATTAATTGGGCACGAGTGGAATATGATGTGGAGCATGCTTTATGCAAGGATAAATAACACATTGTCAAGTATTTACATGGTAGATATGTGAAAGCAATAAACACAATATTAAGGTAAAACATAATGGACGTAAAAAGAAAGAAAGAAAAACAAGAAGAAGTTAGTTTGGGTAATATGGGAATATGATAAAGTGAGCGAGGGGGTATGGGTGGGGAGAGACATGATGTAGCAATTTTAAAACCAATAAAAATTAGCTTAGAGCAAATAAGTACGACTAGAAAAAGGTATACACATGTATCCAATTTGAGCAGGGAAGGGTGGAGAAGGGAAGGGAAGGAATTTGCATATTACAACAAATTCAAATAAAGGGAGAATATGGGAGGGATGTGCATCTAGCACAAAATAAAAAGAAGAAGGAAGCACATTCATTAAAGAAGACTAATTCATACAAGCCAAATTTGCTATGGTAAGAGCCTAAATGTCCCTAACAGAGTCCCCATGCTATCGTGCCCCTTTTTCTCGCGAAATCGGGTTTCGACATGTGTCAACTCTTTTAAGGAGGCATTTAAAGAGGAGGGTTGCAACCTAACGGGTTTTAAGGTGCGTTAGGGCACCTATTTGCAAGTGACTCAGTTCAACTAGTTTGCATCACCAAAGATCGGGTAAGTCTCGAAATTACCTCGAAGAGAAGGTGTTAGGTACTCTTCGAGGTCCAAGACTGTGGGTCCCGAACAAACTTGAATTATATGAATTAGTCAGATAAACAAAGATATAGAGGGCAAGAAGTTGGAGAATTTTTATTATAAAAGACTTTGAACAAATGAGTACAAGAACTTGTTTCAAAACAAAAAAAGGAAATAAAGTGGGGGTCCTAAGCTTTTTAGCCTAAAGGATCACCTCGTGCAACATAAATAATACTTCGTAACAACCTCGAGATGGGGTGTTACTCATATTATTCAGTGGGCACAGACTATCATCTCCTACTACCCGATTACTATCTTTAAGTTGTTACCTAAAGCGCACTAGTTCAATTCTAAGTCGTACCAGACGTGCACTACCCGTCCCATACCTATGGTCCAGGAGGCATTAGACCTCTATTTTGGGTGGCTCTAGACCTTACTTAGGTTGCTCAGAAAATGTCAAAACTAGGCGATATACGAAACACGTTGGACTTCATATATAGGAAATTAAAGGCTCAAGTTATCCTCCACACTTAAACAGCAAATGCACGCGAAACAAGTTTTCATGTTAGGCAGTTCAAGATTAAGGAACTTAAATCCCTATAGACATGATTTCTATGTGATAGGCATCAAGGCATGCATGCAGTTTTAGGAACCGACATTATTCATAGATAGGATTGTATAGGTTGTTGAACACTGATTATTGAGATGGCAGATTCCTAGTTATTAATCCAGTAGAAGTTGCGCCTAGGTGATTTACGTAATAAAGAGAGGGGAATCTATTGAGAGAAACCCATAATTACTCATGATCTTGATATTGGCCTAAGTGAGCAATGATTAATGTTGAGAGGGGGTGTCATTAACAGTTATTAAGGCAAACAGTGGCACCCTATAGACATGATTGCTAACGATTAGCACTTGGGAACATGATTTTATTGTTAAACCTTATAGGCAGGTTTTCTAGGTTACCAATGCGATGCAATAACAAATGAAATGGTTGAAGTCCTATAGGCATGATCTCTAGCGGATATGATGCAGTAGTGCAAATTAAAGGAAAGTTCAACGATACTTATTTCCTACGAGCAAGTTTTCTAATGACATGTAGCAACAAAGATATTGAAGCATTTTGAGCTCATGCTTTGCTAATAAACAAGTAGTGCAAGTGTGTGCTTTTCCTAATGGCATGATTTCTACAGTGTGCATAGAGAACGAACGACATAAAGCAAGTGCATCATTCAATCCTATAGGCATGTTATCTACCCATAACATATTAATATTATAATCTAACCTACCCCTTTTTACTAACAACCCCAACGGTTTATACAAAGACATTATTACAGGCCCAATTATTGAGTAAAGTAACAATATTACATAACAGTGAACAGGCCTATAGCAGACCTAAATAAAATAACTAGATACCCAGTCTTACTAGGCCTTCATTACTTCTAATATAGCATACTTAGGCCTTCAATAAAGAACCACACGATCACAGGTCCATAGGGGAGTCCAGACCAATCCAATGAGCCACAACACCAAGTGTTGCACCACTTTGAACAACCAATATAGACACAAAATTCATGACAAGGAAATAGAGTATTAGGGACAGTTTTGGATGTTAAGGGAATAACTAGGACCAAGCCCTAGTGTGTCAGAGTTCACAAGGGCCTCAGCTGGACCCCGAGCAGTCTCACACTAGGGAGGCGAAGAATAGAACCTAGATAGCCTTGGATTTCAGTCAGCTTAGAATATCAGAGTAACAAGTAAAGAGAGTAGACAGAAATAATTGAATTGAGCATACAACACAACTGGACAGGCAAACAGTAGGTTCAGCAAGGTTCACATAGCAAAGTACCACATAGACAACCATCATAAGAATTAAAAAAAAAAACAGGTTTGCAGACATACATAGGTTGCATGAAGTTGAACTAGTTGAAACCTAAAGGTCTATATTAAGTTAGGCCTAACCTAATTCCATATTAATCAGTACTTAGACATGATGGAGGGACACACACATTGTAATAATTATTGAAAGGATAAGGTGGCAAATAAACCAAGGCATACTGAGAAAATATATTAACATAGGAGTAGAGTCATACTTAATAGAAAATTTGAGTACTTGTCTTTTAGAAAATCAGGATAGCATGAAACATGTTTAAAGCAGACTTTAGGGGTGGATTCCAAAAGAGTTAGGGCTAATACAAAGGGCAAGTCAAGTACACAAGGTTTAGCACTGAGAGGTTCATTTAAGTAGGGAGGGGGGGGGGATTCCCATGGAGTTGTGGTAGTATTCAAACACAATATGCAAAAATTTTGTAACGTAACAACATACAATCACGGTAGTCAGGCTCCTATCAAAATGGACTTCTATTGAAATTCAAAACTAAACATGCTAAGATGCTAAATGGTACAGAATCCATTTCAGAAGACAAGAAATCACAGAGTGCAAATAATAGTATTAGCATAACACCAACATCAGACTATCCCCATGCATTTAATTAAAACAAAATGACATCAAAGAGCAGAACATTATCATAATTGAATCATGCTTATGCAAGTTCAAATACATATGCATAAAGAAATAGAAAAGTTGAACATTGCGAGGGTTTAAACACTAACCAGTAGCAGAATCAAAAGAGTGAAGAGTGTAATAGCAAAAATTCCAAATCCTCGATGCTTCAGAGTTCACAAGAGCCTCAAAAATGAGCTCGAGCAGTGCTTGCACCGGAGGAGGTTGTTTAATGGCCTTGGCTTTCAGCCGGCCCCGAATTCAATAATTTGAGAGAGTGTGGGTGAGTGTGAGAGGAGAGTAGTGAAAACAATAGCAGGGATTAGGAGATTCAAAGTCTGTCTAAGGGGTTTTAGGGGATGGGTTTATATAGTAGCATATTTCACACATAAAATAGGGGAAAATGGTAAAACTAAACACAGAATAAGGAAAATATGACATGCCAGAATCAGTTAGAATCAATCTTAGGGCAAATAACACATAGAATAGGCAGTTCAGTAAATTAAACAGACAATAAGGAAAATAAACATGCGAGAATCAGATAACACTTAAAATAAGGGAATACAGTAGGTTGAACGGAGAATAAGGAAAATATGGCATACGAAAATCAATTAGAGCCAGTTTTAAGGAAAATAAAAATAGAAAATAGGGAAATATAGCGGGTTAAACAAAAATAAGGCAAATATCAGTCAAACACAAGAAAGGTAAGAGTATCAATCGAAAATCAGTAAAGAATAAGGGAGAATCTCAAACCCTAGTTAGTACTGTCGACTTGAATCGAACCAAAAATGCAAGATTCGTTCAATATAACATGTATAGAGACGAAAGATCATCCAGATCTTCACGGAATCAAAGTAAATCGGCCCGTTCTTGAGAAGTAATTCTTGCCAAAAATAGGGCAAGAACTAAGTAATACCATAAACATGCGTGAAATGATAGAGTATCACAAAATAGGTAAGTAGATCATGGATTGATTCCATGTTTGAGTCAGAATCAGATAGGATTAGGGGTTACGGTGGCTAGGGTTTAGTAGAGAAGAAGAGAGGTGAGAGGTTCTTGAGGCGGCGGGCAAAGGGGGAATGGGGATTAGGGTTAGGGTTTAGGTAATTAAAAGTGGTAGGTTGATTGTGGGTCGTTGATCTTAGAGATCAACAACCAGGATTTTAAACGAACTGGGGCGGGTTGATTAAATGGGTATGAGTAGTGGGTTGCTGGCGTGTGGCTTGGGGGTAACCGGCTAAGGTTTGGGGTAATTGGGCTAAGGTTTGGGTAGTACTGGGTCCGAAAAATAGGTAAGAAATTTGGCTATTATTTAAATACCCCAAAATTTATCAAAATAATTTATAAAAAATTCTTAATAAATGAATGAAAATATTATTTATGCACTGAAATTCTTAAAATAATAACTTTTTATTATAAAAATATAAATTTTCTAATAATATAGAATAAAGAGCCTTTATGACGAATATAGGCCATTATTGCAATATTAGATAAATAGCTTGAAAAATGCCAATGTAATTGTATGCAATGAAATAAAATGTTTGAAGCATATATTATAGGTGAAAAATAATTATTTTAGGTAACTAATTCATCACAAAATAATTTAAAGGATAATTACTAGATATTTATATATAATTTAAATATAAGAAAATTAATTTAAAGCTCTAAAAATTATGGAAAATTATAGAAAATGCTTGTATAGATTTGTAAACTAAATAATGATGCAAATGATATTTGAAAATATATATTTATTTGGAAAATATGAGGAAAAAATTGGGTATCAACAACTGTCCCTCTTTACCCGGGAATGATGAAAAAGTTGTCGGGTAAAGAAAATGATGACCGATTTTGGCCGAATTAAATGAGGGATGATGTGATTTGGGAAAAATGGTGGCCGAACCCTGGTTCCCGAGTTTCCTACATATCCCTGGTGTTACAGGAATCAGGCTGTGTGTAGTTATGGATCCAACGGTGAACTGAACCGATAGGGTTGTTATAGGAATGGTCGTATGTTTCGGAAAGAGTTCTTTTGGGTAAGACAGTATCAAATGAATTTGCATAAAATCATGAATGTGAATCTGAAGTATTATATATGTATTTCAAAACAAGTATCTGAACGGTTATCAAGTAATAGTGGGTAACTGATGGCGGTTGGTTGCGTTCGAAATAATTGCAGGATGTGAACGTTGAATGGAAACCGGAGCAAAGATTGCTACTGTTAGGAGAATGGTTAATTCCTGGATTACCTGCAAAACTTAAAACATGATGCATGCAAGTATATATGGATTATTGCGAGAACTTAAACATGATGCAAATATCCCTTTAGACCATGAAAGTTGTATTTGGACGGTGAGGATGATGTCCTTAGACCATGACGTGCTGGGCCATGAGTCATGTGATAAAGGATTCACAGGACATGAAATGATGTCCTCGGGCCATGAAAATGGTGCCTCTGAACCATGACACCTTTGAATAAGGATGTGCAATATTGAGAGATCCTCAGGTCATGGCATGGTGTCTCTCGGCTATGAGGATGATGCCTTCGGACTATGACGCGCTTTGGACAAAATGGCGATGTTTTAGCCCATGAGATGCAAATATATGATGCTCGGTCGTATACGAAGTAAAATAAGACAGAGCTTAGTCTTGTGTAAGATTGGGGCAGTGCTTAGCCCCGGGCGAATAGAGGATAGTTCCAGGTTTTAAATAACGTAATGGAGATAGTATTTGGTCTTATGCAAGGACAAGGCAATTCTTAGACTTAGTTAATTAGGGAGGCAATTCTTAGCCTCATGCATGAAGAGGAGATGATGCTTAGTCTCGATGCAAGGGAAGGCCGAGCTTAGCCTTATGCAATTAGTGAGGCAATGCTTAGCCTCATGCAAGAAGATGTGACACTGCTTAGTCTTGATGCAAGGAAAGGCAGAGCTTAGCCTCATGCAATTATGGAGGCAATGCTTAGCCTCATGCAAGAAGAGGAGACAGTGCTTCGTCTCATGGAATTAGGAGACAATGCTTAATCTCGTGCAAGAAGATGAGACAATGCTTAGTCTTATGCAATTAGGGAGGCAATGCTTAGCCTCATGCAATTAGGATACAGTGCTTAGTCTCATGAAAGAAGAGGAGACAATGCTTAGTCTCATGCAATTAGGAGACAATGCTTAGTCTTATGCAATTAGGGAGGCAATGCTTAGCCTCATGCAATTAGGGAGGCAATTCTTAGCCTGATGCAAATAGGAGACAATGCTTAGTCTCCTGCAAAAAGAGGAGACAATGCTTAGTCTCGATGCAAGGAAAGGACGAGCTTAGCCTTATGCAATTAAGGAGGAATTGCTTAGCCTCATTCAAGAAGAGGAGACAATGCTTAGTCTCATGCAATTAGGGAGGCAATGCTTATCCTCATGCAATTAGGGAGGCAATGCTTAGCCTCATGCAAGAAGATGAGACAATGCTTAGTCTCATGCAATCAGGAGACAATGCTTAGTCTCATGTAGAGAAAGGCAGTGCTTAGCCTTATGCAGTTGAGGAGGCAGGGCTTAGCCTCATGAAAAGAAAACACTGAGTGATAGTAAAGTATTTCTTAGCTGGAGGTGCTTGTGATAGATAATTTGTTGTCTTGATGGTAGTGACCTGATATGTATGCGGATATCATTGTTTTATTGTGCCTGCATCCAAAGAAAAAATGTAAGTTTTGTGGGGGAAGGTTGGTTCGCGCTTTTCTCTTCTGCTTTGCCTCTACTCCTGTCTTAAGATCATGTTTTGAGTTACCTTGAGCAGCATCTGGTGGTTTATAAAAATAAAGTTTTCGAGAAAATATGCATGCATTTGATGAATGTAGTTATTTAAACTGTAGTAGTATGCAATATCAAGTAAGCTGGATGAAGCAATGATTGTGACATATTTTAGAGACATTATGACCTCCTTGCTTTAGAATTTTGAGGGTCCTCATCAAAATTTTGCCCCAGTTTAAAAGAAATTCTTTGACTCTTCTGCATATGACGAAGTTGGCTGGACTTGCTTTCAAAATTCTGCCCCAGTTTCTGACCATGGCAAGAATGAAGATTTTATTGAGATGTGACCGAACCCAAAGGGTTGCCTACGTATCCCTTCTTAAATAGGAATAAGGTCAAGCGTAGTTCAGTTACATCAGATGAAGAACTGTAAACAATCTAAACATAGTATCTTTTGACTGCGTCTGAGTTGATAGGTTTTGGCCAAACTTCTCCATCCATTTATGCAAGTATGAGCCCTCCTCCTATTAGTACTCTGTGAACCATGTATTGCCCTTGCCAATTGGGTGAAAACTTCCCTTTGGCTTCATCCTGATGCGGGAAGATCCGCTTCACAACTGCCCTGGTATGAATTGTCTAGGCCTGACCCTTTTGTTAAAGGCTATGGACATTCTGTTCTGTTAAAGTTGACTATGACAGATCACATTCATTCTTCTCCTGTCAATGAGAGCCAGTTGTTCATAGCGACTTCGTATCCATTCTGCATCACTGAGTTCAGCCTCTTGTATGATTCTCAAAGAAGGAATTTCTACTTCGGGGGGAATAACAACTTTAGTACCATAGACTAGCAAATATGGAGTTGCCCCGGTTGATGTGCGAACTGGGGTACGATATCCAAATAAGGCAAATGGTAATTTTTCGTGCCATTGTTTGGGATTATCTACCATCTTCCTCAATATCTTCTTGATGTTCTTGTTGGCGGCTTCCACAACTCCATTCATTTGCGGCATGTATGCTGTGAAATTCTTATGCTTGATCTTGAAGGTTTCACACGTGGATCTCATTATCACTATTAAGGTTGGCGGCGTTGTCGGTTATGATTAATTTTGGAACTCCGAATCGACAAATAATACAGTACCTAACAAAATCTGCGACGACCTTCTTAGTTACAACCTTGTAAGATGCGGCTTCAACCCATTTTGTGAAATAGTCTATGGCCACTAGAATGAACCTGTGCCCATTTGAAGCGGCGGGTGTTGGACCAATGAAATCCATCCCCCAAGCGGAGAAAGGCCAAGCTGCAATTGTTGCATTGAGTTCATTGGGTGGAACTCGTATCATATCCGCATGTACTTGGCATTGATGACACTTTTGGACATACCTGATGCAGTCCATTTCCATAGTCATCCAAAAATATCCTGCTCTAAATATCTTCTTAGCTAAAACAAAGCCATTCATGTGTGGTCCGCAAGTTTCGGCATGTATCTCTTCTAGTAATTTGGATGCTTCCTTGGCGTTGACACACCGTAATAACTCCAGATGTGGATTCCTTCTGTACAGAATTCCTCCACTTTGGAAGAAATGGTTGGATAATCTTCGGAGTGTGCGTTTCTGAGTATGATTTGCGTGTTCTGGATGTTCTCCTTTTGCCAAGTATTCGTTGATGTCATGGAACCACAGATTACAGATTCCCATCAGTTTCTTTTTCAACATGAGCACAATAAGCTGGTTGATTATGAATCCCTACTGGAATAGGATCGATGAAATTCTTGTCTGGATGTTGTATCATGGAATAGTGGACAACGCATCTGCGAACTCATTCTGGATTCTCGGAACATGTTTGAACTCTATCTTTGTGAATCTCTTCATCAATTCTTGCACATAGCACAAATACGAAAATATTTTGGTATTGTTTGTAGCCCATTCTCCTAGAACCTGGTGTACCAAAAGGTCCGAATCACCAATCACCAGCAATTCCTGAATGTTCATGTCAATGGCCAACTTGAGTCCCAAGATGCAAGCCTTATATTCTGTCATATTGTTGGTAAACAAAAATCTGAGTTTTGTGGAGACCAGATAGTGTTGACCTGTCTTTGATACCAAAAAACTACTCCAATACCCACTCCTTTGAAATTTGCAGCCCCATCGAAGAACATTCTCCAACCATCATACGTTTCAGTGATATCTTCTCCTACAAATGATACCTTTTCGTCGGGAAAATACGTTTTCAGCGGTTCGTATTCTCCTCCTACAGGATTTTCTTCCAGATGATCCGCCAATGCCTGTCCATTGACATCTTTCTCGGTTATACACATGATGTCGAACTCACTCAATAGTATCTGCCATTTTACCAGCTTCCCCGTAGGCATAGGTTTATGGAAAATATATTTTAGACGATCCATCCTTGATATGAGATATGTGGTTTAGGCACAAAAGTAGTGTCTCAACTTTTGAGCTATCCATGTCAGAGCACAGCAGGTGGTTCCAACAAAGAATACCGTGCTTCGTAGGGTGTGAACTTCTTACTCAAATAGTATATGGTCTGTTCTTTCCTTCCTGTCTCATCGTGTTGTCCCAGGACACAAACCGAAAGCCCCATCTAGTACAGACAAATAGAGTAGCAGAGGTCTCCTAGGTTCTGGCGGGACCAGGACTGGTAGCGTGGACAAATATTCCTTGATTTTGTCAAAGGCTTTCTGACATTCTTCAGTCCAACTTGTTGCAGTATCCTTCTACAACATTTTGAAAATTGGTTCACAGATCACAGTTGATTATGCTATGAACTGGCTGATGTAATTGAGATGCCCTAAGAAACTCATCACATATTTCTTGTTCTTTGGAGGTAGCAACTCTTGGATAGCCTTGACCTTTTATGGGTCTAACTCAATTCCTCGGCGGCTGATGATGAACCCTAACAACTTTCTAGCAGGGACCCAACAACACATTTTGCGGGGTTTAGTTTCAAATTATACCTTCGAAGTAGATCAAATAATTTCCTCAAGACGGCTATGTGATCTGTACCCTTCTTAGATTTGATGATCGTCCACGTACACTTCTATCTCCTTGTGTATCATGTCGTGGAAAATGGTTGTCATGGCCCTCATATAAGTGGCTCCAGCATCCTTCAGACCAAACAACATCATTTGTAACAATATACTCCCCATGGTGTAATAAAGGCTGTCTTTTCGGCATCCTCTTCATCCATCCAGATGTGATGATACCCCGCGAAGCAATCCACAAAGGACTGGAGTTCATGCTTGGCACAATTGTTGATAAGTATGTGTATATTGGGCAATGGGAAATCATCTTTGGGACTTGCTCTGTTTAAATCCCAATAGTCGACACATACTCTGACTTTCCCATCTTTCTTCGGAACTGGCACGATGTTAGCCAACCAGGTAGGATATTCAACCACTCTGAGAACCTTAGCTTTGATATTCTTGGTGGCTTACTCTTTTATTTTCAGACTCATATCTGGCCTGAACTTTCTGAGCTTCCGCTTTACAAGCAGACACATAAGGCTGGTCGGTAGCTTATGAGCCACTATAGACGTGCTCAAACCAGTCATATCATCATAGGACCATGCAAAAATATCCTCGTACTCTTTCAAATTCGGATGTATTCTTCTTTCTATGACGGCGATAGGTGAATGCTTACACGAGTTTCCTTGACTGTTTCGGAGTCTCTCAAATTGACTATTTCAGTTTCATTCAAATTGGACGCAGGCTTGTTTTCAAAATTTTCCACTTCTCTGAGAATCTCCTCGGGTATTATATCTTCTTCCAGATCCTCTGAATCACTATCCTTATATTGCGTTGTCGCATTACATGTCACAGTCGTAGGTTCATCAGGGTAAGTAATAATAACGCTGTAGAGAGAAAATATAAAGGATAATAATAAATACTAAAACAACAATCCATTCATAAATATTAAAACGTCAAAAAAATGCAGTTCAATGATCCGAACAATTATGCAAAACAATAACATTTAAAAGAAAATACTGAAAATGTCTTAAAAGCCCATAAAATCATTTTCAAAATAAATGATGCTATTTGTCAGGCTACCCAGGAACTCGACGGGCCCTTGATGGTGCAACAGTCCAATTCTTGAGAACAACACCTTTCTCCATTGTCTGAATAATAAGGCCTTCCTCCTTCTCCTCCTCCTTAATTACCGCACTGCAGTCCATGCTTCATCGTCCAGGAACAGATTCCTTATGCCAGCTAGAACTTCATCTTCTTCGGACCCCCACATCATGTCGGCTTGATGAAATGACTAGCTCAAATGTGGTACCGGCTGCTCCAAAGGGTAATAAGGACCACGCCATGGTGGCGACTAATTATTATACTCGTGCCAAGTGTATTCATACCCAAGCCTAAAAGTTGTGCCGTGATACTTTGGTTGTATTGGTTTGGTGATACCCTAGAGATTCTTACCGAGATCCTTTCCAGGTTCATACCCTGTCCATGCCAATATTTCTATCTTACTGCTCCACCATTTATCTTTCTTAATTGCATTGACACGCTCGATGTGATGGTATGTTTCTCCACCCAACTTCCTTTTATTCTCGACAACCGGAACAATTTTATTGGTGTAAATGGGATTGGTTCCATCCCCATGAATGATTACTTCCTGATGGTTCCATCCGAACTTCACGGCCTGATGAAAAGTAGAAGCTACAGCCCCAGTGACATGTATCTAAGGTCGTCCCAATAATAGATTGTATGTAGCGAATATATCTAACACTTGAAACTCAACATCAAACCAGGACGGGCCCATCTGTAAGCTGAGGTTGGTTTCCCCAATTGTGGCCCTTTGGGACCCATCAAATGCTTTCACGTTCATACTCCCTACTCGTATCTCATGTAGAACCTTACCCAATATTTTCAAAGTAGATAGCGGACATATGTTGAGACTTGAACCCCCGTCTATCAAAACCCTGGCAATGAATTTGTCCTCAAACTACACTGTGATATGCAGTGCCCTGTTGTGACTCAGTCCTTCCGGCGGTAGTTCGTCTTTGTGAAAAGTGATCTTGTGGCTTTCCAACACTTGCCCTACCATATTGGCCATCTCACCACTGGTAATGTTATTGGGTACATAGGCTTCATTTAACACCTTCATCAAGGCATTCCTATGCGCCTCGGAGTTCTGCAGTAGTGATAAAATGGATATTTGAACAGGGGTTTTGTTCAGATGATCAACCACAGAATATTCTCTCGCCTGCACCTTTCTCCAAAGATCATCTGGACCAATCTTAATGACAGACGGCTTAGAAGCATCTTCTTTGCTTGTTCCTCCCAAATGCTCGGGTGTATAAACCCTACCAGTTCTTGTCATGACTTGTGCTGCACTTGTTTCCTCCATTTTTGCTTTTCCTTTCCTTCTTGCTTCCGCAACATAGTCCCAGGGTATAACATTGGACTTAAAGGATGGTGTAGGTTCTACCGTCACGGTGAAGGGTGTTGTCACTTCAACCTCAAACAGAGTTGGTGCGGCTGAGGGTGTTGTCACTTCAACCTCAAACAGAGTTGGTGCGGCTACCTCAACCTCAACCGGTGCCCGTGTTTGTACCATGATACGTGTGAGAGTGACTGGAGATGTTTTAGGATTATCCGCTTCTCGAATGAGTCCAATTGACCCTTCCGAATCCCATTCTTCGTAGGTTTATATCACGTTTACCCCTTCACCTCTGTGATATGGGAGATGATTGTTAAGGACATTCGGTGCAGCCTCCTTTTCCTGTATAACTTTGGTGTCAATTAATGTCTGAATCTTATCCTTCAAAGTGAGACATTCATCAATAGTATAGCCCTTCATGCCTGAGTGATAGGCACATGTCTTATTTGGCTTAATCCACTGGGAGGAGTTTTCCATAGAAACACTGGAAATGGGAGTGATATAACCGACAACCTTTAGTCTCTCGTACAATTGGTCGATGGGTTCAGCAATTGGGGTGTATTGTCTGGGTGGTCTGCGGTCAAAATTTGGTTTAGGTTTTTAGTAGTTTTGGCTGGCTGGTGGTGAGTGGTAGTATGCTGGCTGGGTGTTATAAATATGGTAGGTAGTGGCAGGTTGTTGGTATCTGGGAGGTGAAGGCTGATATGTGGGTGGAGGTGTTTGGTATGTAAGGGGAGACTTTGGACCTTGGGACACCATCACTTCCCCTACTTCTTTCTTTTTGGAGATACCACTTGACTGTAAGGCTTTGTTTGTAGCTTGGAGTGCTTCAAAAATTTGTCACCATTCTGCTTTTAATCCCTTTTTCTATTCTTTCTCTCAATTTGATGATGTCAGAAAATTTATGGTTTTCAATAACCATCAGTCTCTCGTAGTACTGCGAATCCTGAGCTCGGACAAAGAACTTATTCATCTATTCTTTTTCTAGTGCCGGCCTTACTTTTGCAGCTTCAGACCTCCACCGAGTAACATACTCGCGGAAAGTTTCTGTTGGCTTCTTCTTGAAGATTCTGAATGTAGAAAATTTCTGGTGCATTTTCTATGTTAAACCTAAACCGATCCATGAAATTCGATGCCATGCTCACCCAATTAACCCATTTCTTTGGGTTCTGACTGATGTACCAAGATAGGGCATCTCCAGTGAGGCTCCTCATGAATAGATTCATGCAGATTCTTTCATCCTTGCGAACCCCTACAAGCTTGTCACAATACGTTCTCAAGTGTACCTTCGGATCACCAGTCCCGTCAAACATTTCGAACTTAGGAGGCTTGTAACCTTCTGGTAGCTCTACATCAGGCTGAATACACATATCTTCATAATTTAAACCCTCGATGCCTTTACCCCCTTCGACACTTCGAACTCTGCCAGTAAGTTTCTTGAGTTCTTCTGCCATGTTCTTGATGAGTAGGTCCTTCTCGTCGGGTTCAGATATGTACAAGGTCCATTATGGGGTGTGGGGTAAGGTTTCCACGTATATGGGATTGCTTTGATGGACTGACTCCAGGAACCTGGGCATAGTGGTGGTTCTTGGTTGAGTTTTGGGGATTAGGGATAGGTTGTGGTGTGTTTTGAGGAGTGTGATAGGTGGTGGTTTGTGGATACTGAATTGGATGGTGATGGTAGTGTGGAGGGCCAGGTACTGGTGGAAGATTAGGATTTTTAGGAGGTGTGGCATATTGATGAGGTGCGGGAGAATTTTGCGGGTGTTGGTTTTGTGTATTTTGGGGAGCTGCCAGGTTTTGGGCATTTGTTGGTTAATGTCAGAAACATTTAGGGTGAGGGAAAGGTTTGACAAGTTCTGGACCTGCTCAATATCCCCTTGTAGCTCCATTATTTTCTATTCCAGACGTAAGACCAAATCATTCTGTGCCGGAGTACTCCGGCCATCCGAAGTTTCAATATTTTATTCATGGGTAGCATTGTATTTACTGATACTGCTCATATCGTCTATTTTGGATTTTCCTTTGTTCTTGGGATCACTTGGTGGAGGACCTCTGGATCTGGTGTGATATGCCGATGATGCCAGTATGCACGAACCAATCTTAGGGAATGGAATAAACAAAATAAAAGAAAAACAAAAGGTAACCAAGTCAGTAAGGAGTATTAGAGGCATGTTTGCGATATTTAAACGTGCATTGCAGAATTATGTAATAAATTCGCGTCCTAATTTGAGGGACCTCGTTGTGCCTGAGGTAGGCCTAAGCGACACATAGGTTTGGAGAAAACTGATGCCAATAATTGCCCCATTTCATTAATGTGAAAATGAACCAAACCTCTATTAAAACGACAATAATGAGAAAAGAGTTACTAATGGCATTTGCCTTATTACAATCAAAGTCTAATCGTATCTAGAAAGCAGTAAAAACATTGTTTCCTGATGTATTTGGTACTAGAGGGACCTTCTCCATGCTTGGCCTTTTTGGCTCCATCAATCAAGTTCCCCAGGTCGCGCATGTACAATAGCAGATAAGCCCTTGCTAGATGCCCTCCTTCATTGCCTTCCGCATTCTGACAATCCGAGAGCCTTTTCCTCATCTTCCCCTCAGGCTCCATTAATCCTTGCTCCAAATATTCCAATCTCTCTATTGATTTAGTAGCAATTTCTTTCCATTCGTTGATTTCTTCTATGTCCACTATATGTTGTTCAAAATGCATGGCTTCAAACTCGAAAACCCTCTTGTGAAGCATCCTATATTTGACTTGTGCTTCAACAACGTCATCTATAACCATATTTTTTAGATTAATCCCTGGCTTGACATCTCCCGCTATATTATCGACCAACCATGATGGGTAGAAGTACACATGGCCTGCATGATACTTATCTGGCTCGATGGCATCTCTTTCCACAATGACCTTTTGATTCCACATATGTTGTGCATCGAATTTGAATGGAATGGCATTCCCCTTAAAGTCTTCTTTGTACTGGACCATGTTGGAAACCCGAGGTATAACTTGCTTTCTCCCCGCTTGCCTCATTACTCTTATAGGAGCATAAGGATAGATTCCTCTTAACCCGATCAATACTAGATGAATGGTTTCTCTTGACCTGATGATGAACTCGCTGCTAGGGAACCATTCGAACATCCAATGTACCTTTTCGTCAGTCAAGTTGTTGAAGAAACGCACCCAACTCACAACACTTCCAGGTTGCGCAAACCTATCAGGAATAAATGTCATTCTTTCGGATGATGGTAGGATATGTGGTCATTCATTGGTCGTCGCATCAGTTTTTGACAATATTCACCTCTTTGGAAATGTTCTAATAACCATATCTGCAGCAACATATTATAACCCTCGAAGTGCCCATACTCTTTTTTGCAGCCTTCTAGAGCGCGCTACATTTCAGCCAAGATCATAGGAATGATGGTGTAAGTTTGTCCCTTAATTCCCTCCATTAAATTCCTAGCGACCATGTCTAGGAGAGTGTGGATCCTCTCCCCCTTCATTGGAAATATCAGCATCCCCAACAAATAATGAATACAAAAACCCGACAATGTGTCGAGCCCAAAGAAGTAATGGCAAGTTCATCATGGTGAAGGCGATATAACTTTCTATGCCCGTAACATTCATAAAGGAACTCAAATGGTATGTACGATTTATTCAAACAAAGTAACTCATCATTTTTATTAAAACCCATCATTTTCAGGAAACCTCGGGGAGTGTGATTTTCTGGTACTAATAAACCAGGACTATCCCATGGGAGCCCAGCGAAGCCTCCTATTTCCTATAAAAAAGAAGTGATTTCTACATCACCAAAATGGAAGACAACTCTCTTCTCACCCCAAAACATAGTGGCAGCCTCAATCAATGCATTATTTGGCCGGATGTCCAATAAGGATGGTAAATTTCTGAGGACCCTTTTCACATGGTTCTTGTCACTAGGTGAGAGGTTCTTCCACCAATCAAGCAGCAAAGGTGGGATGTTTTGAACCATGCCGAACCTAGGGACTTCGTGCCTCATTTTCTACAAAACAACTAGAGTTAGCTCTTTCCCCCTCCGGATCTGACTACTTACACATTAATAATTAACATACCGGCATGTTTTCTCCAAATAATGCACAAAATGTGATGGTGTCCATTGGGATTATGGAAATCCCGTCGGACTTTGGACAAGGCTTGCCTTAGTGGATTATCATGCGGACAACATTCTAACCCATACTAGGTTTGACATGATGCATGCACTGTTGATATTGAAGTGAGGTTTCTAGAAGGGTCTAGACTGGTACTCTCAAGTGGAAAACTTGAGAGGGAAAGGCACGGAACCGTCGACTGCACCGCTGATCGACTAGTTTTACCGCAAATAAGCCTTTTCAAATTAAAAGGGTAATTTTGGAAGAGCGCGGACACTCATCAAGCGCCGGTATGGTATTAATTGGGCACGAGTGGAATATCATATGGAGCATGCTTTATGCAAGGATAAATAACACATTGTCAAGTATTTTCATGGTAGATATGTGAAAGCAATAAATGCAGTATTAAGGTAAAACATAAAGGCCGTAAAAAGAAAGAAAGAAAAACAAGAAGAAGTTAGTTCGGGTAATATGGGAATATGATAAATTAAGTGAGGGGGTAGGGGTGGTGAGAGACATGATGTAGCAATTTTAAAACCAATAAAAAGCAGCTTAGAGCAAATAAGTACGACTAGGAAAAGGTATACACATGTTATAGCCAATTTGAGCAAGGAAGGGTGGAGAAGGGAAGGGATTTGCATATTACCATGGATTCAAATAAAGGGAGAATATGGGAGGGATGTGCATGTAACAGAAAATAAAAAGAAGAAGGAAGCACGTTTATTAAAGAAGACTAATTCATACAAGCCAAATTTGCTATGGTAAGAGCATAAATATCCCCAGCAGAGTCGCCATGCTCTCGCGCCCCTTTTTCTCGCGAAATCGGGTTTCGACATGTGAAAACTCTTTTAAGGAGGTATTAAAGGAGAAGAGTCGCCACCTAACGATTTTAAGGTGCGTTAGGGCAACTATTTGCAAGTTACTCAGTGTAACGACCCGATCAGTCATTTTTGCGTTCTAGAACCCCGTGCCCCTAAATGAGACTCCCCGTAGTTTCTTTTACTGATTTATGACTTGCGAGGATGGGTGGTTCGAGGTTTGGAGGAGTTTGGAGTGGTATAGGGACACTTAGTTCCTTAAGATTGGTATTAAAGACCAAGTTTGACTTCGATCAACATTTTTAGTAAATGACCTCAGAATCTAGATTCAAAGGTTCCGGTAGGTTCATATGATGATTTCGGACTTGGGCGTATGTTCGGAATGAGTTTTGGATGACCCGGGTGCGTTGCGACGCCAAATAGTGAAATATGATTCCTTAAGTTCAAATTGTGGTTTAGAATGTGATTTTTGTGTTGTCAAGGTTCGAATGGAATTTCGAGATCGGGAATAGTTCCGTTATATCATTTACGACTTTCTCGCAAAATTTGGTGTCATTCGGAGTAGTCTAGGTAAGTTCGGCGTGTTGAAGGCGAATTCAAGAACTTAAAGTTCTTAAGTTAGATCCAATAGGTTTTGGGGTATGATTTTTAGATTTAGCGTTGTTTTGGACATTCTGAAGGCTTGAGAGAGTCCATATTATGATTTAGGACTTGTTGGTATATTTGGACGGGGCCTCGGGTGGGCCCGGATGCCATTCGGACATCGCACGAGGCAAAAACCAGCCTTAGAAAAACCGCTGGTGCACTAGATCTTGTGCGACCACACCTGTGAAGGGCCAGCCGCAGGTGCGAAGACCGCAGGTGTGGTCAACACCTCGCAGGTGAGGCCTCAGAGGGGGCTAGCCAGTTCCGCAGGTGCGGGCCATTTCCTGCAGAAGCGGAGCCGCAGGTGCAGACTCCCTTCCGTAGGTGCGACCACTGGCCCCTTCCTATTTTTTCGCACGTGCGAGATCTTTCTCGCAGATGCGAGACCGGCAGGTGCGGTCCTCGAGCCGCAGGTGCGAAAAACCTGAAGGCAGTGAGGTTATTTAAAATAAGGGATTTATCCATTCTTGAACCATTTTCTTCACCTTGGACGATTTTGAGAGCTTGCAAAGGAGACATTCGACCTATATACTATAAGGTAAGTAATTCCTTCCATAAAATGAGTTTAATACTTGAATTCATGGGTATATTAACACACAAAACTAGTAAAAATCATAGGGTTTAGAGTAAGACATAGGGTTTAGATGAAAATGAAAATTTACCAAGGAATTAGTTATGGAGTTATGCAAAAAGTATATAATATTGATCCTTAGGTTATGGGCGATTATTTTCCTTTAAAATTTCTGGAATCCGAGCATGTGGACCCGAGGGTGTATTTTGGGATTTTGCAATTTAGGTTGAAATAATCATTTAAATAGGGGAATTTCTTACTTTTGAGTATAGATTGATTTATTTATGCAATATTTGGCTAGTTTCGAGTCCTTGGGCGACGAATTTGGATTCGGGCGCGTTCTTGACCCGAAAAGTAGGCTTGACACGAGGTAAGTCTCCTTTCTAACCTTGTAAGAGGGAATTTTCTCCATAGGTGAATATAAATAATTTCATGTTCTTATTTGTGGGGGTTACGCACGCACGAAGTGATGGGAGTCTGTGCGTAACTACTATATGTCGTGTCGGGGAGTTTAGGATTCACAAGCATGCTTTATGTGCCGTATCTATAATCTTAAATGTTAATTTAGGTTGCCTAATATCCTTGAATTATTAAGTGAACATCTAGGAGGTTACATTCTGAAATTTATATTATGGAATCCTTCTCTGTAAGTATATTCTCTACTGAATTTCCTGATTTCCTGTTAATTATGTGTATATATACCGTCGCATGTATGATTCGCGAGTGGGGTATCCTTACTATTATATCAACCGCGTCGCATGTTCGATTCGTGAGCGGTGTAATGGATGCATCTATGGTTCGAACCGTTCGACCCTTCGGCAATGCACATTTATTTTCGCGTCATAGCGGCTGTACGTTCAGAACATGTTGTTTGTTGTTAGTTGTTTGGGTGTTCTGTGATCATGTATCTGTTGAATACCATGAAAAAAAATGAAAACTAGGTAATTTTCATGATAGAGAACTTGACACATAAAGGTATTTGTAAAGGATATTCAATGTTCCTGTCTTCATTATTATTCATGATTGCCATTCCTGCTTAGCCTTTCATTTAAAACATATCATTTTGACCCTAGTAAGTGTCACGTAGACCTCTCATCACTACTTCTTTGAGATTAGACTGGATACTTACTGGGTACATATTTTTTATGTACTCATGCTACGCTTCTGTACTTAATTGTACAGGTTTTGAGGTAGGTGCATCTGGGTATCGGTCTGTAGCTCGTCCCTAACTTATACTTGGTTTGAACTAAGGGTGTCTAACGGGTGGGCCGGGCCGGGCCGGTTACATTTTTTTTTGAACCTGA